>CABFVX010004874.1:10572-32885 GCA_902151425.1 Timema shepardi
TCCCCCCTTTTCTTTCACCTTCCCCTACTTTCAAACACACTTCTTCCTTAACCTTTGGGATAATCGGACCGGCTTACTGGAATACAATAATTAATGATGGTGATTAAAATCCGACAAGCTTTTAAATAATGGAAGATAAACGTCGTTAAGAAACTAAGGTTGGTGGCCCGGCGGTCTAGGGGTAAGGTGTGAGACTTCTGTGCTGGCGGCCGGGGTTCAATCCTCGGTCCCGGTAAAGATTTATCTGATTACCAAACCCTTCCTTCACCTCTGACAAGACATCTTGTGAATGTGAGGAATGCCAGGCCTCCACCGAGGTTCGGATTCCACGTTAAACTGTAGGTCCTTCATTTCATCTCACAATCACCCTACCATTACACATTAGCGTAAGTGCGTGTAACCCGAACGGGTAGTAAGACGCGGTGTTAACAATAATAATGATAATAATAATAATAAGAAGAAACTGAGATTGACTTCAAGATATTATTATAATATTTTATTAAATACTAATATATGGCTATATCTGGATTAAATAGTAAGAAATTATGACAAGGGAAAATGTTTTTATTTTGCTTTTATGAGTGAAAATTGAACCATAACTCTCGTCTCATTAGCGAGGGAAAAGACATGTTTTAAGATGAATTTCTTCTCATTTCATCTCAAGGCTTCGGTGTTTTTGTTCTCAAATAAACAGATTTATTTTGTAGTACTATTAAAACTTTTATCGGCTTGTTTTTCCCAAATAGTCATGGCTTATAGTTAGTAAAAACTTCAATAATACGTATCCACGTATTTAAATTAATAACTGAGTTAATTAAAGAAAGAAGATAAAGGAATTACTTTAAGATAGTAGCTTGAGGAATTAGATAAGGTGGGAAAATGGAGAACGCTAATTAAGGTCAGTGTTTTTTCAGTTTTTATAACAATTTTTTTTACCCAAATAAATAAAATACTTTTTTACTACAAACATAGAGTTTAATTTTCTTCACTTGGTGATATCAACATTTTGTTGAATATCTGTCATGACTCATGAGTATAGTGGTATTAGATGAGAAAATTTTTAAATAAAGAGAAAATAATGTAATTAAATTCTAGGACCCCATTGACAGATACTCAACAACTATTGATATCACCAAGTGAAAGAAATTAAACTTTATGTTTCTACTGAAGCAATATTTGATTAATTTTGTTAAAAAAATATTTTACATAAAAAGTTTCAAAATCACCGCCCTTAAACGCGCGTTCCCTACACTCCTATATTAAAATATGTTTGTGCTATTGAAAACTATTTTGTATTTTGCCTAATACTTCAAACTTCAAGGCTGTTCTACAACTCTAATTTTAAATTCATAGCACGTTAAAAAATGATACTAACACTATATTATTATTATTGTTATTATTGTACACACTACTAAGTTTATATAGTCATAAAAAATGCAAACCGGTTTGAACCTCCATTATTACGGCCCATACCATACGGCGAAACGTATTGTCGTGCGATATCGCGCGGCCTAAGTGATTTGTTTCGACAGGGCTAGAGTGAGTGGCAGTTAATTCTAGCGGTGCAAAGACCCCTCTCATAAAAAAAACAAGGGGGGGGGGAGGAAGGGGGAGCTTCAATCGAGCCTTAATAACAGCTATTACGTGTGGATATCGTAATACTCTGTGCGGGTATTTTAATAAAAGATTTAAAATAAACGTGCCGTTGTGTGCCGCGAATCGTGATGAACACTGGTTGTATTATTATTATTATTAATAATATTATTGAGTTTTTTGGGTTTACCGTGTCATTAAACTAAGTGATAGAGAGTGGTGGGATGTTTGTGAAAAGGTGAACATTTTAAATTCAACGTTCAATCTTTTGTGTTGTTGAAATTGTTCTATTACTTTGATCTATCATGAATTTTAACATGATTGAGCCGGTTTAAGCCCATAGTGAAAGAAATTTCATGAACATGTTATTTACAGATCACAACTACAAAAACTTATTTATTACAACCAATTACAATTGTAAAATCTCTGTTAACCCTCACAATCATAACTGCAAAATCTTATTTAATTAAACCTGTCAGTTAAAAATAAAATAATTCTTCTTTAACCTTACCGATCATAAATGCAAAAAATAATTTTAGCTCTGACAGTCGCAAACGCAAAATCTCATTTAACTTTACCAGTCACAAATAAGCAATCTAATTTAATTTGCCACTCACAAAATTAATGCAAGATCTCATTTAACTCTACCAGTCACAAATATACAATCTAATTAAACTTTGCCACTCACAAAATTAAAGCAAAATATCATTTAACTCTGCCAGTTACAAATGTACAATCTAATTAAACATTTACACTCACAAAATTAAAGCAAAATCTCATTTAACTCTATCACTCACAAATGCATAATCTCATTTAACTTTACCAGTTACAAATGTAAAATATAATTTAACCCCGCCAGCCACAAATTCAAAAGATAATTAAAGCTTGCGAACCACAAATTAAGATCTTCTTTAAGCCTTTAGAATAAATTTGCAAACTATCTTTAACCTTGCAGGTCACAAATACTCTCCTCCTATTAATTTAAAGAGTAATTTTGTCCCCCAAGATATTCGCATAGTGAAACTTTAACATAATTTGCATAATATTACCAGAATTCGAGCACAGAGCATCCTTATAATATTTCAAATACTATACCAACAAAATATGCAAAAAGAAAATCTAGCCAATAAGGGAAAACTAAATAATAAAATACACATTTTGTTTACAACTTTAAAATGTCTACACTCATTTCAAATAAAAAAATCACATGAATGGTCTGAAATTAAGAACTATAAGTTGTCCTTCAAGCTGCCGTTTTGGTTTCCTTCCGAAAATAAATCTGTCACGTTGTTGCAAGTTTTGTGAAAGTTTCTTTGTAGGAAATAACTCGATATGGAGGTAGTTGCCAGCATTGTGCCGTCAGCAATCAGGTTTCCGGTGGAAGCCCCTACGCCGCCCCTCACTGACAACCTCACCTCTTGCTGTCAATCCGAAATTCAACAGTAGCGCGGGCTATCCACCCTACCCCCGACCCCGCCACCCCCTTCCAAAGTTACTTACAAGTCCAACCCAATAAAAGAAACAGTAGTTCGATCAGAGGAAAAGAGACAAAAAGATTGGCTTCTAAGGTTCAACCTGCTGAAGAAAGGAACCCTGTTCAACGATAAACCCCCTTCACAGCGTACCTTCTCTTTCTTTCCCTGCAGGGGGCTTAGTGATCCTCCCCCCCCCCTCACTCCATTTTCCAACCCCCGCGAGATCTCATTTTGATTTCGCTGAATCGGGAAATGTGGTTAACCAATATGTTATTGTGTTATTTTGTGACCGGAATACCCAGAAACCCGCTTCAGGGGCCGCATGGTCTAAGGCATCTCTCTTACAGTAGACTAAGATTTCCAATAAAGGGGAAATCAGGGTTTGAATTCCGATCAGGTTTATTTTTCCAGAAAAGGCTTTCCACACTCCTTCAACGAAAATGCGGACACACTTCCTCTAAAATCAGCCTTCCTCGTCCAATTAAGAATATAAACACAATTAAAAGCAACTAATTATAACTAAATAATTAATATAAAATTAAACTTTAAATAAACCCTCGTAAAATAATTCTACATGCCAAATAATAAGAATTACTCCCTGTTCTTTGCTAAAACCAAAAAGGGTTAACCTACGAGGAAAGTAAATAATTTTATATTTTAATATATGAATGCATACATATAGTATTCATTAAAATAATTTATTAAATGATATAATAAAAAATTAAGTAAAGTTAAAGTGTGATAGTTTTATTATAGTGAATTAATTTTAGGAGTACTATAGAAAGGTTTATTGTAATTTATGATTAGAGTAACTAGACATATTCATACAACCCGAAACAGTAGTAAGACGTGATGAAAAAGTAAGAAACAGAAACTGTAAAAAATATTTCGCCTTAATCTTTCTCCGCTATTGCTCGATAAACTTTTGGAATGAAACAGATAAGAGGACTAGCTTGGCATGAATGATCCAAATAAACTTGCAAGATGGCGTCATGTAATGCCATACCAATGATCGATCGCTTGTAGCTGCCATTGGTTAAATCTATTTTATTTATTTGGTAGGTGCCTTACTAGCCATTATAGTCGTCCTAAGCTCGTGTCAACTTAGGCACACAGAATGAGGAAGGTCATTTAAGAGAAAGCCCTAAAGTAATCATCAATAATTTTTTAGTTCGTAGATTTTAAACAAAAAAATTACTTTTATGTATAACAAATTAATATAAGGGATAGATAGTTTAGATTTTTAAGTTCACTCGCATCTGCATGGACAGGGAAATTGAAAACCACACCCTAGTGCTCCAGTTAGGATTCGAACCTTGATCTCCCAGCTACTAGGTATAAAGTATGATGTAAACCCGGCGCCTTATACTCTAGCAGGCGTAAGTGTAGTTTTTCTTTCATATAATTTATATGATGTTATGGCACGACATAAATATTATGTAAAAACTAAGTTTTCGAGAATCATGTTCTTCAACTGATAGGTGTAAAACAGAAAAGAAGTAAATGTCAAATTTATATAAAGATTAACTTTAAAATCGAGATTGACCTAAACTTAAGGTGGGAGTGTAGGGAACGTGAGAAAAGGTCAGTGTGTTTGCAGTTTTTATAGTAAAACATATTTTGTCAGGAAAAAATAAATATAGATTGACCCAGTAGAAACATAGAACTTAATTTTCATAACTTAGTGTTATCAACAGTTGTTGAATATCTGTCATAAGCAATGCAGTATTAGATGAGAAACTTTCTAAATAAAGAGGAAAAGTGGTCATTAAATGCCAGAACAACCTTGACAGATATTTATTAAATGTTGATATCAACATATGAAAAAAATTAAACTCTTATGTTTCTACTGGAGAAATATTTGATTTATTTTGGCTAATAAAAGTTTTGATATAAAAACTGAAACAACACTGCCCTTTTCTCGCGTCCCCTACACTCCAAACATCACAATTAGCACATCTTAGCGCAAATTTATGAGTCTCTCCTATAAAAGTAGTCCAGTCTAATGATTTAAAAAAAAACACCTCCAATTCAATTAAATAAAGTTGAAGAATGACACCCGAACACATCAATAGTTTTGTCATGGCTTCAAATCACGATAATAGGTGTAATTTTTCAAATCCATTTAATTTAATTTAAAAATGTGCCTTTTTACGATGTTTGTATCCGAAACCAGTGTTTTTTTATCACTGCGTTTAGCTACCCGTTCAGTTGTACGCACATGGAATTACGCCGAGCATTTAGGGATAAGTAAGGTTGAATTTAGAGGAAGTGCACCTACATTGGCGTGGAGGTAAAGTGAAAATCAATTTACTAAAAAAAAAACCTCAGTGCAACCGATCGGGATCAGAGTCCCAATCCCCTTGTAATTGGTTAGTCAGTCTAATGTGAGAGTTACGCCTCGGATAATTCGACCAGCATTGAATTATTTCCAAGTCACTCCGACATGCGTTATATTATAACCTTTATACGCCACATAGTTAAACTTCTCTCAATGTTGATATGTATGCCAGGTTGCAGCACTAAGGAAAATACAGTTGTACAAGAGCCGTAAGGGAATGCGAGAAAAGTTTAATGTTTAGTAGTTTTTATAACAGCATATTTTTTTGGTCAAAAGGAATAAAATATTACTCTAGTAGAAACAAAGTTTAATTTTCTTCGCATGTTGATATCAACTGTTGTTAAATCTATGTTAAGGATGTCCTTAAATTTAAGGACAGCCTTTTCTCTTCATTTAAAATATTTGTCATCTAATGTCGCTATGCTCATGACAGATATTAAACAATTGTTGATATAACCATGTGCAAAAAATTAAATTCTAGGTTCCTACTTCAGTAATATTTAATTTATTTTGATAAAAAAAGTTTTGATACACTTATCCTTCTGAAATGTCTTACATCCCCACCTTAATTAAGACGGAATGAAATGCAATGCGAGCTTATACCAGTATTTGGTCAATTTTATAAAATAAAATATTGTGGGCACAGTATTTAAGATAATGTATCAGTAAATGAAATTATTTTATTTTTTTACATATGTTAATCTCAACAGTCCATGAATATTTGTCAAAGGATTCCTGTTATTTGAAGTAAACTTTTTCTCTTCATTTAAAGGATTCATATCGTGTACCAAATGCTAACATCATCATTATTATGTTCAATACCTATTTAGATTAATTTTTATATATTTTTACACTAAATATATTTATTTTTATTCAGTATTACACATTAAGGTTTTACACATAAATACTAGTTACACTAATGTGTTTTGGATGAGTAAGGTTGATTTTTGATAAATTGTTCCCACATTTGCATGGAAATAGATTGGGAACCATTTAGGGACAACCCTTCAGTACATCCGATCGGGATTAAAACCCTGACCTCCCCCTCATGGGCGGATCAATTTAATGCAAAAGTGATGCTTTAGACAGAGCGGCCACCGAAGCTGCTTAACCGTATCTACTAAATTACTATCGTATTTATTTTGTGAGGAAAAAATAGCTCTAGGTTAAAGACTGAAAAAACACTGATCTTAACTCGCGTTCCTTTTCCCCCCCATTTTAACAAGTCATTTTTGAGGACTATTGTTGACCTAATTTATATTATAAGAGAGAGGAGGGTAGTTTATAATAAATATATTCACAGAGAGGGTTATAGAAACCAGAGTGATGGTGTTAATAGGGGAGGGAGAGGCATATCATCTCCGATCTATAATAGCAGTTCTCCCAGGTTTGGCGTCGTTGGGTGTACAATGTCTAACGAGCGTTCCAAGTGAACTCGGCGAGAACGACCGTTATGAGGTCCAAATACAACCTCTCATGAGAAACTGGTCCCCGGGGTAGACCAGTGTCCTGCCCGACGACAATGTTCCCAGGGTGCGGGGATTTATTGTACTGCTTCATTGTTTATTCGGGACACGATCCGGACATTCCTTTTTAGCAAGCCAATAAATCTTATGTTCGGTTGGGGAAAGGGGGCGGAAGGGGGTGGTTGCAACTTTATTCGCTTAGACATGGGGGAGAGAAAGCACGAGCACTGGACAGTGAAGGAGACAAGTAAAGATGTGGGATAATATGTGGGAGAGAACACGAGGAATGGATACTGAAGAAAGCAAGAAGAGATGTAAGACAAAGAGAAAGAGAGAGAGTGTGTGTGTGTAAAAGAACACGAGGAGTGGGCAGTGAAAGAGGTAATAATAATAATTATTATTAGCACCGCGTCTTACTACCCGTTCGGGCTATACGCACTTACGCTAATGTGTAATGGTAGGGTGATTGTGAGATGAAATGGAGGACCTACAGTTTAACGTGGAATCCGAACCATGGTGGAGACCTGGCATTCCCCACAAAGAGGTAAGAAGAAATGTAAGACAGAGAGTATGTGTGTAAGAGGACACTAGGAATGAACAGTGAAAGAGATAAGAAGAAAAAAATGTAAGACAGAGAGTATGTGTGTAAGAGAATACGAGGAATGAACAGTGAAGGAGGCAAGAAGAGATGTAAGACAAAGAGTATGTGTGTAAGAGAACACTAGGAATGGACAGTGAAGAAGGCATGAAGAGATGTAAGACAGTGTGTGTGTGTGTGTGTGTGTGTGTGTGTGTGTAAGAGAACATGAGGAATGGACAGTGAAGGAGGCAAAAAGAGATGGAAGACAGAGAGAGTGTGTGTGTGTAAGAGAACACGAGGAGTGGGCAGTGAAGGAGGCAAGAAGAGATGTAAGACAGAGAGTATGTGTGTAAGAGAACACTAGGAATGAACAGTGAAAGAGATAAGAAGAAAAAAATGTAAGACAGAGAGTATGTGTGTAAGAGAACACGAGGAATGAACAGTGAAGGAGGCAAGAAGAGATGTAAGACAAAGAGTATGTGTGTAAGAGAACACTAGGAATGGACAGTGAAGAAGGCATGAAGAGATGTAAGACAGTGTGTGTGTGTGTGTGTGTGTGTGTGTGTGTGTAAGAGAACATGAGGAATGGACAGTGAAGGAGGCAAAAAGAGATGGAAGACAGAGAGAGTGTGTGTGTGTAAGAGAACACGAGGAGTGGGCAGTGAAGGAGGCAAGAAGAGATGTAAGACAGAGAGTATGTGTGTAAGAGAACACTAGGAATGAACAGTGAAAGAGATAAGAAGAAAAAAATGTAAGACAGAGAGTATGTGTGTAAGAGAACACGAGGAATGAACAGTGAAGGAGGCAAGAAGAGATGTAAGACAAAGAGTATGTGTGTAAGAGAACACTAGGAATGGACAGTGAAGAAGGCATGAAGAGATGTAAGACAGTGTGTGTGTGTGTGTGTGTGTGTAAGAGAACATGAGGAATGGACAGTGAAGGAGGCAAAAAGAGATGGAAGACAGAGAGAGTGTGTGTGTGTAAGAGAACACGAGGAGTGGGCAGTGAAGGAGGCAAGAAGAGATGTAAGACAGAGAGTATGTGTGTAAGAGAACACTAGGAATGAACAGTGAAAGAGATAAGAAGAAAAAAATGTAAGACACAGAGTATGTGTGTAAGAGAACACGAGGAATGAACAGTGAAGGAGGCAAGAAGAGATGTAAGACAAAGAGTATGTGTGTAAGAGAACACAAGAACTTGACATTGAATTATACAACTAGAGATGTACAACAGAAACAATAAAACGAATGGGATAAAAATTGACACAAGAAAAACGTCACAGCTAAACTCCAAGTAAAACGTATACTAAGATAGAATTTCATAACCGAACAAAAATTGAAGATTTAAAACAAAAGAGAATCTGACATATAAAGAGATAAACAGAGCTACAGTAACAAAGAAGACTTTTAAGTAAACTTGGGTACTGAGAGGAGAAGAAGAGCAAGAAATCCGAAAGGTAAGCGAAAGAGACACGGAGAAAACCAAAGAGAGAAAGAACAGCCACGCATGTAGTCTCCTCAGTGGACTCACCTGTATAAAAAAAAAAGCCTATAACGACGTCGACTCTGTAGAATCCAGAAGTTCTCCCCCTCTCTCCTGCTTCTGTTCATCTCCCCTCCCACAGGCGAGGCTGGTATTATAAAAGGTGCAACGCCCGCATTATCAACCTGACTAGTAGCGGAAATCTTCAGCCAAACCACTGTAATAATGTAACGATAAAGAAGAATGAAAAAAAAAAAAAACTTACGAGACAAGTCAAAGATAAAATAAAACGAGAGAGAGAGGGGTTTAAAAAGAAACTTGAAAAGATATCCATGGATGTCAACAATCCTGTTTTCCACTAGACAAAAGCTTGATTAACATTCCTGTTTGATTTTATATATATATATAAAATCAAACAAGAATGTTAATATATATACACCACGCTAATGGGTGATAATTTAATGAATAATCAAGTGGCATTAGTTTAAAGTACATTATTAAGAAACAGTGTACAGTAGTTTAATTTATTCACAACATTTACTAGTCCTATCGGTGGTGCAATCATCAGTATTATTTCAAAATATATTTTCTAATTATTATTTTATTCAATCTAAAGGTCATCAAGGATGCGAATTTAGGACAGTAGTTTGTTATAAACGTACCCGCGTTAGTGTGGGCGTAGGGGCGGTGGGGGTTAAGAAAACCCCAGTGTATAAGTACTGTATAAATAAAAAAAACATCTCATCAAGGTTAAATTTATTCCTCCTTATATAAAATATGTTAATAGACCTTAAATAATATTTATCTTTAGCTATAGCGCTAATGCCGTGGTTCGGATTCCACGTAAAACTGTAGGTCCTCCATTTCATCTCACAATCACCCTACCAATACACATTAGCGTAAGTGCGTATAACCCGAACGGGTAGTAAGACTTGGTGCTAGTAATAATAATAATAATAATAATAATAACATAGCGCTAATGTGTAGGCTTATATAACAATAAATTAAATTATTATAATTATACTTCAACTACATCATTAAACATTTTAAAAATATTAAAATTTATAAAAAAGTATCGGTGACATATAAAATAAAGAAATACAATTCTCTTCTCATTTAATATATTTTTTAATCTCTTATTAAATATGCATTATTATATTATCATAAAATAAAGTAAAATAAACAAGCCTCCTTGTTTAAAAGGGCCAAGGGAATTTCTAATCTTAACTATATTATTGTACCGCTGGTGTGGGTAAAACATTTAAAGGCGAAGTAGATAAAGTTGTTTTTCATAAATATCAACACCACCTTCATATATACCATATTAGACTGGTTTAAAAGTGTTCTTGAGGCCCTTGGGCATGTCGAGTGCAAGTCTAAAACCTATTTTATAAGATGATGCGTGGGAGGGTGAAAGGCGTGGCGTAGCTTCGCAACCGACCAAAGTATTCTTCCGCGCTAACAAGAAAAGATGTATCATGGAAACAGTAGATGTCGCTAGCTACCGTACAAGTCTAGCGTAAAAATCATACGTTTGGAAATATCAGTTTTCTCGAGAATGAGTGAAATTTTTATGTTAATATTTTCAATACCTCTTCTAAGATAATGTATCAATGTTTATTAGGTGTTACATTTTCTTATTTTCTGCTATGCACTCGGCAATTTTCTATTGAAAAATGTCAAAATCATTGTTATTTGATCACTGTTAAAATTATATAAGAGGTGTGTAAATAAAAAGCATAACTTAATCAACATGCTCTTATCCTTGAACAGACCGTTTCCGAAAAGAAAATTACAAAACAATACAAATTCTTGAAGATAGGCGTTTGTTCCCATGGATATGCATTTCCACGCCAAATGAAAAGGGCTAATCACCTTAAGGGGGCCACCTCTCACATATCTGAGACGTTTTGCAGACTTCTTGAAAAATAACGTTATTTAAGAAGTTGTTTGTTATTTCATAATATGGCTCACACCAAATAGGAGGAAGATATCAACATGTTTCTATTGAATTAGCAACCTTACTTTTTATGTTTTATCGTCATGAAAATATTTATAAAAAGGTAATTGTTAGCTCATTTCAAAATATGTTTTTACTAGAAATGTTGCGCTTTTGATATTTAAATAATTGGCGATAAACATAGTTAGCTATAAACCTTTCTCAAATAGATGTGAAATGATTTTTCAGTGTCGCAAATAAATTTCTGTGAAAATTTATAATTGTTTGAGTGGTTTGTGAAGTTCATTTACTTTAACTATGATAGTAAATATCATTTATTGAGGGAGTATTATTTAAATAGGTGGCGCGCTTAAGTTGGGAGTGTAAGGAACAAGAGCTTATGGCAGTAATTTTGCAGTTTTTACATAAAACACTTTTTTTACTCAAACAAATAAAATAATTCTCTAGTTGAAACATATGAGTTTAATTTTTTTCACATGGTGATATCAACAATTGTTGAATATGCGTCAAGAGTGTCTTGCAATTTAATGACAACTTTTCATTTAAAAATTATTAGTAATATTATTATTAACACCACGTCTTACTACCCGTTCAGGTTGTACGCACTTATGCTAATGTGTAATGGTAGGGTGATTTTGAGATGAAATGGAGGACCTACAGTTTAATGTGGGATCCAAACTACGGTGGAAGCCTGGCACTCCACACATTCACAAGTTGTGATTAATACACGTCTTGTCAGGAGGGAAAGGAAGGGTTTGGCAATCAGATACATCTGTGCCGGGACCAAGAATTGAACCCCAGACCACCAGCAAATAAGTCTGAAACCTTAATCCTAGACCACCAATTCACCTCAATTTAAAAAAATGTCTCATCTCACGCTGATATGCTCCTGACAGATATCCAACCACTTTTAATATTACCATTTGAAGAATATTAAATTCTATGTTTGCCTTGGAGAAATATTTGATTTATTATTGCCGAATAAAATGTTTTGATATAAAAATTGCTAAATCACTGCCCTCTTCTCGTGACCCCGTCTTCTCCCACCTAAAGTAAGCCACATACTTTAGATAACATACATATCATCATCACGGTATTCCTTATTAGAATGGTAATTCTGAAGTTTAAAATCCATCTAAAATAATTCTCAATTATTTTCAAATTGTAGGTCAATGATAGAGCAAAGGTATCTGATTCTATTCCCATGTCCGGGTTTTCATTTTTTACTTGATTTAATATTAAAAATAACTTTATTTATTTGAGGAAATTAATTCATATTTCTCACCACTCCCCTTAATTCCAGAAAAGTTAAATTTCACGTAAAGCTTAAAGGAACCTATTAAAGTTTTTATACATTTAATAACAAAACTATGGATCTTAAAATATAAGTTTGTTTTAGGGGTCTAGGTACATTTTGATATCTCTCGTCTCTAATTAGTTTTGTTTCATATTTTAAATAACAAGCCTTTTTTTTTACAATACCATATCATTCAATTTTGGAACGTTAACAATGTGTCCCAATCTCCTGGTAGGCGGCCCTCTTAAGGTGAGATCATAGCGAGAAAAATTTAAGAGCCTTATTTTTGTAATTTTCTTAGTAACTAAACAATAGTTTTATGCCAAAATAAATAAAATATTACTCAAGTATGTGTGTATGTATATATGTATAATTTAAAAACTTATTATTTAATACTTTATTTTGGATGAATTTTTGTATACGTAGATTATTAAAGTTTAAATACCACTGATCTAGTAGATAGCCTAATTTAAGTTTGATTCCTGTAGAGGGTAATCTCAACAATTAATGAATAATATTGTAACTAATATGACGTATTTTTACAAAGACTTTATATTTTTATTTAAAAAGTTTTTATCTAATGCCAATATAGGCCTACATATGATAAATATTAAAGAGTTCTTGATCTTACTATGTGAAAAAATGTATAATTGATGTATTTACCGAACCAATTTTTTTAAATTCAGTCAACAAATTTTTTGCTATAAAAACTGAAAAAAAAAACCAACTGGAATCGCGTCCCTTTCAAAGCCCCTTTGAGGCCACGTTATACAATAGATGGTTGGTTAACAGTTAGTGTACTCAAACTTTCAACTCGTTTTAAATTAACAACGAGGATATGCTGGGTCGATTCATTTTGTGTATCATTGCTTTTATTTTATATAAGCCATAATGACTGAGTTATAATTTGGTTCTCAGCCAACTTCACTCCCCCCTCATCCTCATCCTAATACACACTTTATTCAAACCAGATCAACTCGTAAATTACATGAGCTTTAGCGCCTTCGGTGATTAGACGCATTAATAAATAGTTGTTAAAATTCCTACTTTTAAAATGACTTTTGATAGCAGTTTTTTATTGTATTTTATTTCCCCTCGCTTTACTATTTACTTAGGTTATAAGCATACACTAATTACGCCAGTAAATTAGGGATGAGGGAACATTTTAGAAAAAATATAATCATATTTGCCTGGAGGGAGTGTAAAAAATCATTTATACCGTGATTCGATTGTTAACATGATTTAAATAATAATTAAAATAATTAATATTGATGAACCTAACTTAACCTAAACTTCAGATGTATACGTATGGAAGGTTACGATTTTTTAGATTGGGCAATCTTGTATAAATTAATAGATATGTAATGCCCAGAAAAAGTTTCATGTTTAAGGAGGAAAAAAATTATAGAATTAATGTATGGTTCTATTATTTTTTTAAAGTTTTATTTTTAATCATTTTCTGGGATTAAGAATATGTATGCACCTCTAAGTAGTTCTTATACAACTAACCCAGATTTCAGATGTCTATCTCATCGGGAGGTACTATAAAATCTTCTGGAAGAATATGTTATATCTTAAAATTATTATTCTAGTGGGATTGTTATTATTATCTACAAAAAGTGACTCTTGTAGAAAGTAACTCGTGTATATGGGTATGTATATACTCATATATATATATACTCATATATATATTCATATACATATATATACTCATATACACGAGTTACTTTCATTTACTATGGCATGAAATTATAACACATCTTTATAACTAATATGTATGGTTTATTAAAATATTTTATAGCATATGTGTAATCTTACTTCATGAGAAGAAAGATATATCAAAACATAGCTTTTAAATTGTTGGTTAACTTAGTATAAATATCTTTGTCGGATCATGGAACAAACATATATTTCACTGACTAATATTGTGGTTTGTGAGTCCGGTTTTAGCAGAGTAATTAGATGAAGCAAGTCCAAATTAAATTAGATGAATGCGAATAATAAAACCTTAATACCTTAATAAATTGTATTTTATTTAAACGAATATAAACATTTTATCTTCAACTATTACTAACCTACACTATACTGGTTTTTCCAGTGATAAGGAGGGCAAGGTTCGAATCCTCACTGAAGGCAATTTTTCATCCATGCCACCTAAGCAGTTGCTTTAAATTACCTTATTCATTCTTTCCAGTATATTAAGATATGATGTTAAACTTGTTGATTGAAAAAACTTACAAAACACTTCCGTGTCATCAATTTCTCTAATTTTTATTTCAAAATAATAACACTATTTTAAAAAAAATTCAAAGAACATGCCAGTTTTGAAACAATGCCATTATATAATAATCTATTTTACAACTGTCAGAATAAAAGTCTTTACGCTTAGTGATTAGATTCTATAGACAAGAGCACGTTAATAGCCAACCGGTAGCCAATCACCTAAATAAAGCTTAAGGTTTGTTTATTTGGTTTCAAGTTTGATAGCAAAAACACTTTGGGGTATAAATAAAATTTTATTGTTTCGCCAAGCCGTCCCAGTAAACGAGTAGACGAAGATCTGATTTCCAAGACAAGACAATTTGAATATTTAATGAAGATACCTTTCTGGTGGGATGAGTAACAGGTAACCGGTCGCATTCCATTTCTTTATTTTATATATATATATATATATATAGAGAGAGAGAGAGAGAGAGAGAGCTGTTTTATATAGTTCATGACACTATCATGCGATTTTAATTATTTGTTAGAAACTTGATTTATTTTTAAGTCATATGATTCGATCTCGATTCAAATTTCAAGCAAAGTACCTATTGCAGAAGTCTGGAGGAAATAATTTAATGGTATCAGTCAAAATCGAATAAAGTTTACCTGCCTGATCTATTTAATCTACTCACTAATTGCATAATTTATTTTAATTGATTTTATGTTTTTTTATCTGGTTTTAGCAGCCACTCTTGTTTCATCGATCGTTCAAAGATATGATCTATAGATCGAAAGAGAGCCATTACATCAACCGACTGTAAACAACTGCAGTGCGCTTGTCAGACTTATTATCTTGATATACGTTATATAAACCACATCGGTGGGCACGAGGACTAAATTCCAGGATAGTCTAGTCTGGATTTCTGATGTAGGGGAGGTTTTGGACTCAAAAGGGTTTACTGAAGTTTTTTTTTAAGTAAAGGAGCGTTAAAATATTAACTTTTTGGCCATTTTAGAACCCTCCTAACCTTTGTAAGCAAAAATAACAAAACCCCTCCTCCTTTTCCTTTCGTTTTATTTGTCGATATATTTTATAAATATTTCAAAGGAATAACCATAGTTTTTAATACAAAATCTATAAATTTCTGGTAATTATTTACTTGAAGGTATAAATTAATGATTCAAGATAATCACAATAAACACTTATGTAAAATGAATTTAAAATTATTACTGTATTAAAGATGTAACATTAAAGAGTTATTAAAATATATAAAATTGATATTTTAATTTCTATATTTAATTTAAATTGAAAAATAGTATTTTAATTTTTACATTTAACTTAAATCATACAATTTTTATTAATAATGAATACACGAAATTATTAAAGTTATAAAAACACTCTAAGCTAATTTTACTTTGATGACCAAGATTCTTGATTCCACGTCTTGACACTTTTATATCAGGTGTCGATATGGGTTGGCTGGGTCACTGCGCCATTCTTGTCCACCTCTCTCTGACTACGTAAGCATTGTTCTTACCCCTCACTCCCCTTCCTCCTGTCAGCAAAAATAAGCAAAGCTAGAAACACCCCCCCCCACCCATAACGTGCTTATTTAATATTGGAACGCCCCGCCTCCTAGATGGTTTACATCTTTTCCCTTAAGTAAATGCGAGTGCATTTCCTCTAAATAGAAGTGTGGAAGACCTTCCTTCCTACTTCCGTGATAGAAAATACGTGCCCCCCGGTTAGGTGCTTAGACGTGGTGCAGATTTTTTATTATATAAACTATGAAACTCAATGACCCTATATACTCGTAGGCCTATAGATTACGTATACACAAACATATATTTTAAAAAGAGTTATAGTGGAAAAACTTATTTTATTAAAAAGTTTAATAATAACAATATTGTGACTACCAAAATAATAACCTTTAGTAGCTTTTAAAAAATAAGTTTAGCGTAGCCAATATTGACTAACGGTTCTTTTTTGGTAAATTCCGTCCCGTTTGTAATTTTTGATGTAAATTAAATTCCGACATCATAAAGGTGTTATGTAGATTGCATCCCTTACAAATCCTCCCATAGATAAATGTACAATGGTTTTTTATCTCTACACAATATCATAATATATTGTCTTATTATTATTATTATTATTATTAGCACCGCGTCTTACTACCCGTTCAGGTTATACGCACTTACGCTAATGTGTAATGGTAGGGTAGATTGTGAGATGAAATGAAAGACCTACAGTTTAACGTGGAATCTGAACCACGGTGGAGGCCTGTAATTCCTCACATTCACAAGATGTCTTGTCAGAGGTGAAGGAAGGGTTCGGTAATCAGATAAATCTATGCAAGGACTGAGGATTGAACCCCGGCCGCCAGCATAGAAGTCTGACACCTTACCCCTAGACTGCCAGGTCACCTTATATTGTCTTCTTATAACATCTATACCCACCAAGAAAATTAAACAGGCAAAAATTTACATCACATTTTTTTGACAAAATCAAACATTAATATTCCTTTCTAATTATTATAATAGGTAATTTCTTTATCATTCAAGGGCGTTTCCTTTTCCACTTGTTACCTTCATTTTATTAGGGGGTTTGATTCGTAGACAAATGCACGTTTCCCTATGTAGGCCTTTTAACACTTTCACAAAAATTTGTAAATATTGGGGTGAGGTTTAGTGATGCACACTTATTGCGGGAGACAGCTAATACAGATGCACACGTATTGTGGAACCACTCCTCCGAACTTAGTAATAGCCTTACACAAACTGCAGCGTAAAAATTAAATTCATAAAAGAAAATTGAGGTTAGTTTAGGTTAGGTTAAGTTAGGTTAGGTTAGGGGTTTAGTGGGATTAAAAGTTGCCCTGAAATTATTGTGCACCGGCTGACACGGAGCATTAGAATTGGGCCACGAGACCAATTTCCCCCATAAGCTCACAGGTGGATTGGGCGACATTCGTTGACCAGGAGGATTATAAAAGATATAGATATATCTATTAAAATTGATAACAATACAGTTAGGCCACGTATAACTGTTATGAGACTAGGTCGAGCGTAGAGGAATAAAGGTGCCCACACACGGGTCATTCCAACGTTTCATTCCAAAACTGCCCGTGCATGGGGTGATTCACGCCAAACATGATGGATTGACACTCCAGTTTAACACCTGTTTGCTTTTTTCGGAGTAATGGAGCGCCAAAACTAACCGTGTGTGGGCGGCTGCAATCCCGGACTGACGAACTCATGTGCAGTTAGCCAATAAATTCATAGAACACGTGCTGATAGTCTATAAAGCACCTGTCTTCCAAGTATCTCCCAGTTGCGAGAAATCTAAGCGTTGCTATCAATCTTTCCTCTACTGGGATGGCATCTCTCATCACTGTGTCTTGTTTGTATATTAAAGGACCAACTAAAAACAAAAGTTTTTGAAAACACTCAGAGCTCATAAGCAAATCATTTTT
This sequence comes from Timema shepardi, assembly GCA_902151425.1. NCBI lineage: Eukaryota > Metazoa > Arthropoda > Insecta > Phasmatodea > Timematidae > Timema > Timema shepardi. The sequence continues at coordinate 28,445 of CABFVX010004874.1, forward strand.
ATAATCGTCCTTAGACTTTAGTTCACGCAAAAGAGAGATGTCTGAAATCGTATGTCTTTGCTGTAACCGACATTTTGACCATAAGTTTCACCGTTTTTTTCTCCCTTACTCTATCATCTGCCAATAATAAAACCAAAGCCACGGCAGCACTTTTAGACATTTTTACGACCTCACGGGAAAAATCACATCAGTAAACTGCGGTGTCTAGCGGGTCTCGGCGTGACATGTGTGTGAATAATTCTTGGCCCGCCCGGAATGACACGCCTTGAATGACATCATGCCGGGACTGACCATGTATGGGCACCTTATAAACATATAAGTACAAACTATAGTAATAATTATTATTAAGTAAGTATAAAGTAACTACCCTAAATTTTAGGGTTAAGGGCTAGGGTCACAATAAAAAAAATATTCTGGTATAGACAATCATGGGGACAGACAGACTGTCTATGTTGTCCATGTACACTTTTGCTGAAAACCTTTTGTTTGCACATCTCCAGCGAACTTTACCATCGGTAGCAGCATGAGCCATGGAAAATTTGTCACTTTCTATAACAAGTCATTTTTGCTCCTTCCACTCCACGAACCTTCAATGTTTCATTCACTGGAACACTACACGAAGAGATTTCTAGTTTGGATGTATATGTCTTTACATGTCTATGCACAACCTTGTCTCATAACAGCATAAAGAAAGTTTGAATTTTTAAAAACGCTCTTTCTATAAAAAATTGTACTGTAGATGAACCATTCCTTGCACATTTGTTAGAAAATTCCTAGAATTAGCTTGTGCAAACCTTGAAAATTGAGAATGTAGGGTAAAAGAGACAAGATTAAGACCTCTGTTGTCAAAATAAATACATATTTGACGTGGCCACGCGAAGAGGACAACTTACAAGCGGTCGGCAAGTTCATAACGTCGCTTTCAAGTTGCAGCAATATAATATCAATTATACCCACCCGCCTCGGTGGCGTAGTTGGCTAACGCGCTTGTCGTGTTGAGCTCGACTGCTGAGGATGGGGAGATCGAGGTTCGAATCTCGGTCGGGTGAACTGGGGGTGGTTTTTCCTGAATGGTTTTCCACTCTCCCTCCAAGAAAATGCGGGATCACTTCCTCTAATTCAACCTTCCCAAGTCCTAATCCATTAGCGTAATTAGTACTTAAAGCGTATATCCCTAACGGGTAGTAAGACGTGGTGCTAAATATTATATTATAATTATACCCTCTTCGGTGGTCGAATGGTATCAGGTAGAGGTCGGCCACTGCTTGATTTCGACTAACCAGTTGATCTAGCGGCAGTTTCCAATCGAAGGTGTGAGAAAACTATAACGTCATTAAAAGTCGATCTTCAAATCTTTTAAACTCGCAAATATGTCTAGTACTTTCAAATAAAATTCAGTGTGTGACAAAAATTACCTCGATTGGTCATAATAGGTAATGTTATAATAAAATTAAATAGTTTAATATGAAAATGTACAATTTATTTAGTCTATAATTTTTTTTCTATAAAGGCGAGTAAGATTAATTTTAAGGAATAAATATATTATTTACATAGTGCGTCTGAGCTACACCATTCGTAGCCCAGTTGTGGAAAGATTAGCCAGTACTAATGTACTGTCGCCCAGGGGACTCCCAAATGTACTAATAGTACATCCTTTCCGTGAAGACTTTCCATGTCCCGATGATATTAGGTGATGGTGACAGTGAGTACGAGTTTGTGGAACCAGTGGAAACACTTAAAACCTAACTTAAACCTAACGAACCAAACAACCCTGGTGACGGTTGGGGTAATTCCTTTTTCGGGGAAATACCCAAGGTACCAGCCGGGAATCGAACCCGGAGCCCCTAGGCTTGCAGTCAGGTACACTGACCACCACACCGCGGGATCAGTTAGGAATAAATATGGGATGTATAGACCAAATTAATATCGATATTATAGCGGAGAAGCGTCGGGTGATCGCGGGAGCTTTGATAAGTTTATAAGTCAATAGGGATCTGAGAAGGTTGCTGACCCCTGGTCTAAAGCGTCACTCACGCAACAGACTCGACTACCAGTGACGGGGAGATCGGGGTTCAAAAACCAGTCGGGTATAGTGAGGATGGTGTTATTTAGAATGTCTTTTATTTACTTTCCCTCCACGCAAATGCTGATACATTTCCTATAAATGCAGCCTTACTCATCTTTATCACAAATGAGCGTAATTAGTACATATACGTACAATCCGAACTGGTAGTAAGACGCGGTAATCGGGGAAAAAAAAATCAATTCCCGCTAAGCATTACCACTATAATGATACCATCCCGCCCATCTTACAGCGGTTCGGTCAAGAGGGCGGGCTGAGGGTTTGAGGGGGGGGGGGGGGAGGGGAGTTACGTACCGTTGACCGCAGTCCGAGAGAGCCCCCGTAGGCGAGGTGGCGACCCTGTGCTGGCAAGACTGACCTCACGATGACCTTCACCTGAAGACTCCTTAAGTCTCGACTGACCACTGCAGGTGTGTAAACACACTGGCACGAACAAACAGCGGGACAGGGCACCCCAGGGATCTTCCTCTCTCTCCAACATCACACCCACCAACACGATAGATTGGTCAAGTACACTCTGTTCTTATCCGATAGTAACCACCCTACACTCGGTCATCCCCTCCCCAAGCCATCATCACGACGCAGCCCAGTTTTTTTTAGTACCGCGTCTTTTTACATGTTCAAGTTATACGTATATGTTTTAATTATACGCTGATGGGTTAGGGATGAGTAAGGTTTAATTAAAGGGGTGTACCCACATTTGCGAGGGGGGAGAGTGTAAAGCCATGAAAAGCCACCCTCATTATATCCGTCCGGGATTAAAACCCCGATCTTGTTGTCAGTGGTAGTTTCTTCTAACACGAGAGTGACGCCTAACTTTGTTGCTGATGGAGAGAGAGAGAGAGAGAGAGAGAGAGAGAGACGTAAAGAAGTGAGTGGTATATATAGTTTTTATTTAGCACCACGTCTTACTGCTCATTCGGGTCATATGTACTAATAACGTTAATGACTTTAGGGATTAGAGAGGTTATATTTAGACTAAATGTACACGAATTTTTGTGAAGTAAGAGTGGAAAATCATTTTAGAAATCTATCCATAGTACACTCGACCGAGATTCGAAGATAGTACAGTCCATTCTGAGAGTGACGTCTTAGGACGTTCGACCACCGAAGCGGCCACCATTAAAATCGTTATAGCATAGCTAAAATTTAACAAAAATTAAAATGAAACAAACCTGGTCATCTTATCTCATTCTCACTGCTGTCACGTGAAAAATGAAGAAAACAGCTATTAGATACGTTTTTTTGGTTCTAGAGTTATTTTATATTTAATATATCGGTTAATCGTTGTGAGACGGACTCTTACCTCTAAAGGCGTAGGATGTAAGGAACGCGATAAAAAGGCCAGTATTTTTGCAGTCTTTATTGCAAAACATTGGTTTGGTGGAAAATAAATATAATAATTCTTAAGTAGAAACATAGAGTTTAGTTTTCTTCACATTGTGACATTAACAGTTGTTGAATATTTATCAAGGGTGTCCTGGAATTTAATGACAACTTCTTCTCTGTATTTAAAAAGGTTCTCATTTAATGCTGCTATGTTCATGACAGATATTCAACAACTGTTGATATCACTATGTAAAGAACATTATTTCTATGTTTGTACTGGAAAATTATTTGATTTCTTATGACAAAAAAAAAATGTCGATCTAAAAGACTGCAAAAATACTGCTCTTACTTAACTCTTGAACTATAGTTCCTTACACTCCCAACTTAACAACCTCTGTAATGATTACACTCTGCTTACTCTGAAAGTAAGCAATATTACCTAGCTGGTTTCCCCTGTGGTGTAAGTTATATGTTAGGGCGATAGTGGACAACACGACTAAGATTTCAACGTAAATGGAGCGTACATACACGTACGAAAAAAAAACCCATTCACTTACAACTGGTAATTCAAACCAGAACGCTTTACATTTGTGAAAATAATAATAATATAACTCGCCCTTACCCTTACATAGACACGTGGATAAACGCGTCGATCTCGTCTTGTCTGGTTTGCGATGACGGGAGATTGGAGTTCGACTATCATACTGGTGTATTAAGTTTTTATTTTCTTAAATTATTTTCACCCTCCTTCCACATAAATATGGGGACGCTTCTATTAAATTACACTTTCCTCTTCATAACCCCTATTAGAAAAATTTCAACACTATAGGCCTCGATATAATTTCAAATATCTGATCAAGAAAAAGAATCCACCCATAAAATGTAATCGAGAATAACATAATCCATTCCATTTTCATTTATTCGAGGTATTTAACGTGCTTTTTATGAGCCGACTGATTATATCCACACACGACTTATAAACTAACTTAAATCTATAACAGACACAACATCCAGCCCCCCCCCCCCCCC
>CABFVX010004874.1:40226-58506 GCA_902151425.1 Timema shepardi
AGTGGGGGGGGGGGGGGGGGGGGGGGGAGAGCTTGCGGAAACTGATTAGTTCGCTGACAATGAAACGTGCACAAAATAGAATGAAAGCGCCCGAGCAAAGTCGATGCGTATTCCAGTTGTGTTTTTTTTTCTCATCTGAATGAACCTAATTTAGCAGGCTTACCGACATACATCGTGAGGCAGTTTTTTTTTCCTTTAGAGTCTTGAGAAAAAGCTCATTAATATGCAGCGCTGAAACAACGTTACGTTTTTGTTTACCGTTACAAAAATGAAACATTTGAAAAAAAACTTATATCTTTGGGTTTTAATCATCGTTATGATTTATCTCACATTACAGCGTCCGAGATTTGTTATTTAAGTTAAGTGATAATTAAACAACTTTTTTTTTATTCACGTCTTCAACAAGCAATAACGATTTTCAATTAAATTTCCATCAAAATAAGGTTTTTAATTTTTTTTACGATTGGTTGTTTCAAAAATTGTATGGTTTTTAGTCTGAACTTTTAATAGAGGTATACCTAGTTTTTTTACGGCGACTCGGTTTAATATATTTTCAAAGTAAAAAAACAACCACTTACGTCAAAATATTTGACTGGCAAGAACATTTATTTTTTCACGCAAAGAAAAAACACGAATAATTAACTTTACTACCAATAAAATAAGGCCTACAGGTTTACTAAACAAGGATTAAAGTGATAACTATTACAGCCATTTTTCGTTTAAAGAGAAAAGTATACATTGTGCTATTGCTGAACAATATATAAGGCATAGATGATTCACTTATTGAAAAAAAAAATGTTATTAGATTTTGGCGAAAAATGTTCTTTTATAAACAATTTAATTGCATTCAATAATATTTATTAAGTTATTAGACAAATAAAACATGTGTATCCTAACAGGAGAGGATACTCAACATTTGAGAGAAAAGCTCAACAATAAATATCTTACTACACCTTTTTTTATATAACGGGTAAATACAATATTAAAGGTTTTTATTTATTTCAGTGTTAAATCTCCTAATAAAATAATGGATTAATATATGATCAACATTAATTTATAGAGTATTTGTCAGTTCAAACATAGCCTGTAACAGTCACCACTTCCAACCTAACATTTAACAACACCTTACCTTTTGTTTTTCAAACGTAAAATACAATGATAATTACTCCATAATAGGACCAATAATGTTCCCCTTTTCCATTTAGGAAACGCGAGATAGAAATAGTGTTTTTTTTTGTTTGTTTTTATAACAAAAATATCTTTGACCAAAGTAAATAAATTATCGCTCCAATATACACATAGTTTAATTTTCTTCACATGGTGATATCAACATTTGTTGAATATCTGCCATAAGTATAGCAACATTAGATGAGAAACTTTTTAAATTAAGACAAAAAAAATTGTGATTAAATTCCAGGACACCTTTGATGGATATTCAACAACTGTTGATATCACTATGTGAAGAAAATTAAACTACGTTTCTACTGGAAAATTAATTGATTTTTTTAAAAGTTTTGGTACAAAAACTGGAAAAGTATTGCCCTCAACTAGCGTTCCCTAAATTCCTACCTTAACCGATTGTAAAACAAGTTATTATCTCGGTTGAAAGAAAGAGAATCAGCCAAAAAGCAGCGGCATCAACATAGATTTAATGAGCGTAAAATCCAAATTCTCTCAAATAGGAAGTTTCACAGCTAATTTTAGTGTATGTCCTTTTGGATGGGAGCATAATATATAAGATAGTATGAAAGGCATATGGTTGCTTTTTTTTTGTTACAGTGTCTTAGGCCACGCGCGCACATGCGATTTTGAGTCGGCCGACTATTCAGTTGCATTATTGAGAACCATTAACTCAAATGCGAGCGCGCGCACATGCAACTACCAAGAAGGCAGATTAAATAGTTTGTGCCTTGATACAAACTCTCTGCAACTCTTAAGTTGGCCAACCTGATTGTAACCTACAGATTTCAACGCGTCTGCGCGCACCTGCAATGACAAGTCGACCGACTTTACACTTCTCTCCCAGTTTAGTCTACGTTGATGAACATTTTTGTTTCAGTGAATAATTTGCTCTTGTTTTAATCAAGAAAAATGGACGCCAACCAGGATTGGAATGATACATTTATTGGCACAATCGAAAGTAGACCGACTTTATTTAATAAGTCAATAAAAAATATTCTGATAGAAATGTGAAAGAAACATATGAAACGAAGGGTCATGATTTCTAATTAGAGTGAACTAAGTACTCCAGATAGAACAATAAAAGGTATGTAAAATCATGAATCTTGTAATTTAGTCTCAATTTGTGGCTGTTTCTATCAAGTCCATGGCATGACTAGTGGAAAAAGGTTTAGTTGGACAACTTTAACTTTTTGTTGAATGTGCGCGGACATCTCAATCGACCAACTGTCCAGTAGGCTGGTGCGCGCGGAGCTATCAGTTGGCTAATCAAATAGTTGGTCGACTAAAAATTGCATGTGTGCCTTACTATCCATTTGGATTGCATGCATATTAACTAATTACGCTCGCTTATGTGTTAGGCTTGAGGAAGGTTCAATTTAGAGAATATAGGGTAGTTTTTCCTAAATTATTTCCCACTCTACCTCCAATAAAATGCGAGTAAATTTCCTCTAAAATTCTACATTACACATCCTTTTTTATTTATATATTTAGCACCAAATCTTACTTTACCCGCTCAGGTTATACGCATATGTACTAATAACGTTAGTGAGTTAAAGCAGAGGAAGGTTGAATTTAAAGGAATTGTACACACATTCGCGTGGAGGGAGAGTATAAAACCATTCAGAAAAAACCACCCTCATACACCCGACAGGGATTATAACCATGATCTCCCTGTCATAGACAGTCGAGTGTATTTCCAGAGTGACGCCTTAGCGATGCGGCCACTTAACCAGGTATCATCCTCGTATTACATTTGTGTATTTAAAATATGCATAAACCCGAATGGCAACTAAGACGTGGTAGATAAAAAATATATATAAACTATATTAAAAATAATATGATGATAAATGTTCCAAAAGTACACGACCTCAAAGAAATCACGCCATCAAAAATAATATTATAAACCTTGAATGAACGGAAGTGACAAAACCCACTGAATAGTGATATTGTTTTATTTTGGAGTGGGAGATGAAGAAGATTGGGGGTGATGGTGGGGGGGGGGGATGATCGAAGGCGTGTGTGTCATTATTCGTGCGTGAGACGGAATGCTCGCCAAGAATGTCTCCAGAGGCCGCTAGAATATATCAAGTTCAATGCGTGCGCCTGTCTTGCAGAGATCCGCGCGTGCGCACAGAACAACAAGCGGTCAAGTCACCCTCATCGAGCTTCGGCACTCGTGGGCACGGACGTCATTATCAGGGTGGGGCGGGGGGCGGGGGCGCGGGGGGAGGGGGGGGTTCCTCCCCAACATTCTGCTCAAAAAGGGATTCTCGTAGTACCGCTAAAGACGTGTCTTAACCAGAAGAATTAAAATCAAAGTTTAGGGCAATGCATGGATGATTTAATTCAAATTAATTAAAAAATAACAGCCTGGCACGGAAATAGAACCCAGTATCTTTTCAATTTACGTGTCCAAGTGTCATTTTTAAACTTAATTTAAACTATTTAAAATTGTGGTTTCCTCTAAACAGACATTCCCATAATTAAAAAGACTTGCAGTCTCTGTGTCGATATTCATAAATGATTTATATTACTTTTATTAATAAATATATTATCATAACATTAGTGTTATTAATTGGTCACAGAATTATATTTATATTCTAAATTAAAGAGAAAATATGTTTTTATATACACCCATCCGCTAAATATATCTACGATATAGTGACGCTTATGATAGTCTTGAGTAAAATAATCTATAAGGAAATAAAATAATTCCTTTTACGTATATTTTATATCCTTGATTACATTAAAATATAAATATATCCCTATGTTGTGTGAATATAAGCTTATAACAAAGAATTAAAAAATAATAATTTATATACAGTTTTTTTAATGCAAATATACTTTAAAACACATCTTTAAAAAACTAATTTGTTTTAGTGTAGATCTAAATTTGTTTTATTTTACTAGTGCGTTTAGCACCATAAATATTAACCTCTTAATCTATAGGGTTTGGATGGCGAGGTTGGCTTATATGAAATACAATCACATAGATGTAGAGAGAGGATGAAAAAACCAAAGCTAAAAATCACACCTGTAAATCAACAGTAATAAATCATACGTGTAACGCAATAAATCAATCTCACGTGTAAAATCATAGCAATAAATAGCACGTTTACAGCTACAACAATAAATCACATGTGTGAAACCACAGTTAATAAATCAAACCTGTAAAAAAACTGCCATAAATCACACGTGTAAAGCTACAAAAATAAATTACACGTGTAAAACTACAGTAAATTAATTACACCTGTAAAACAACAGCAATAAATCAAACGTGCAATATGACAGCAATAAATTACTTGTTTAAAACCATAGAAAAATAATCGTATGAGTAAAATAACACCCAGCAGGGATTAGAATTTTGACCTCCTTCTTACCAGTAACTCATTCTATTGTGAGCCTGCCAAATTAGACCATGCAACCACTGGTGATTGTATCCACATTAACAAATAATAGAGGTGACCTGGTGGTCTAGGGGTAAGGTGTCAGACTTCTATGCTGGCGGCCGGGGTTCAATCCTCGGTCCCGGCATAAATTTATCTGATTACCAAACCCTTCCTTCACCTCTGACAAGACATTTTGTGAATGTGGGGAATGCCAGGCCTCCACCGTGGTTCGGATTACACGTTAAACTGTATGCCCTCCATTTCATCTCACAATCACCCTACCATTGCACATTAGCGTAAGTGCGTATAACCCGAACGGGTAGTAAGACGCTTATATTCAGTTTATAAATTAGAAAGTTTAAATTGCCTAATTAGATTGAAATGTGAGAAAAATAAAATCATGAAGTTTTATTGCATTAAAATTTAAGGTGATTTATATAAACCTTAAGATTTAAAAATTTAAAAATATTATCTAAATTGTATTCAAGTTTTGTGGCTTTACTTTATAATTTACAAATAATGCTACTGACAAGTTTATTAAATAATAATGATACTTTAATTTTTATAATTTCTTGATATTCACATAACATTAATTTTATATCCAGTACTGTTTACAGCCTATGATATAGGCCGGTTTTTTATTCAAGCCATATATTTTTCCACTACCGGCAGGCTAAGCCATTCGTAGCTTCATATTATGCCTTCACAATACATAAGTAATCAAATAATATAGCTATACATTTAATTTTAAGACATTAATACCAATCTTTTATTTTAATAAATAATATTTAAAATTATAGTATTTATATACAAATTGTAATTGTTGATCCCTTATGTTGTTTTGAAATTTCTTAAATTTTCTTAAAAGTCCTAATATTGGTTTCGTCTATTGGTAAGATATATAGTTTAATTATTATAATATAACTTAACAAGTTTTCACTAAGATAAGTTTATAAATGAACCATAAACATTTCAATTTTATAAAATGTAGCTGATATATATATAAAAATTTAGCTGAAATATATATATTTCATAAATAATAAAAATAAAATAAATTGGAATCATAATATAAATGGTAATTATATTATATATATAAAATATATGTTATAATGCCTATCAAACGTGACCTATTACTGTTTAATGTGAACTCAAATCTATTAACTTTTTTGAGCTGTCAGATATGTTCATTCGAAAGAAAATTTAGTTATATAGTCTACTATGAACTCAGATAGGTTTTATAGACAAAATGTTTCATAAATCATTAAATCAAATTGTTATGCCGTGCAGTACGAGTATAATTAACCTAAAATGAGTATTAAAAAAATGTTTTTATAATAATGACAATAGTCTATGAGAGAACAAAATAAATTTTAACATTCACCATAAAACTTAAAAAGACTTTCCAAACAGTCAATTTTCTCATCAAACTTGTGATAGGTAAATCGTGCATCATTGTCTTCGAGTATCACGCTCTTAATCCTAGATTCCCACTCTCTTTCACCCCTTCCACATACACACACATGACGAGAAACCGTGGCATAGCAATATTCGCAAATCATCTAGAATGTTTCTTCGTGTCCCACTCAAAATGAAAGAGATGCGGATACCGTGAGAAAATTATTATCGAGTAGAGCGTTTACCGCTTTAGATATTTTCCATCTTGGATACTAGAGAGCTGGGTACAATCAGTTAAAATAAATTATAGAACCATTGAGGTGTTGCTAAGGTGAGCATAAATAGTTTACATTATTCATTTATTTATTTGAGCTATTTAACATGCACTTCCTGACCCCGACTGGTTATATAACCATACAATAATTTATATTAGCGAGAGCAAAAGAGGTGACCTGGCGGTCTAAGGGCAAGGTGTCAGACTTCTATGCTGGCGGCCGGGGTTCAATCCGCGGTCCCGGCAAAGATTTATCTGATTACCAAACCCTTCCTTCACCTCTGACAAGACATCTTGTGAATGTGAGGAGTGCTAGGCCTCCACCGTGGTTTGGATTCCACGTTAAGCTGTAGGTCCTTCATTTCATCTCACAATCACCCTACCATTGCACATTAGCGTAAGTTTGTATAGCCCGAACGGGTAGTAATATGCGGTGCTAATAATAATAGAGAGCAAAAGAGCATACGATTTTTACTGGTAGATATATTGCCACATATCTCCCATGATTCCTTTAAAATCCGCAATCGAAATGAGACCGAATGCTTTGTTACCCTCAAAATGAAGATGGGCTACTAATTTCTTTCGCTTAAGAAAAATCCGTCGACCCCGGCTGTGTTTGAACCCACGAACATCGGATCCTGAGGAAAGCATTTTACCCCAAGATCATCGAGATCAACAATAATTCAATAATAGCCCACTTCAGTGGCTGCGTGGTCTAAGGCGCTACTCTAACAGTAGACTAGACTGCCGATGACAGGGAGATCAAAGTTCGAGTCTCGGTCGGGTGTACTGAGGGTGTTTTTTTCCAAAATGTTTATCCCCTTTCTCTCCACGCAAATGTGGGTACACTTCCTTTAAATATACTTTCCTAATATCTAAAACCACTAGCCTAATTAGTATATAAACTTATAGCTTGAACGGGTAGTAAGACGCGGTGATATAAAAATCGATATTTTTGGGATAGAATTAAGTCTGATAAACAAACCGACTTAGAGTTTGACGTGTGACATGGGCTTTCATAGACCTTTCTTTCACCTTTTATATGCATTATTTGCATCACATCTTACTACCCGTTAGGGTTAATCATATATGAACTGATTATGCCAGTGGGTTAAGGACAAAGAAGGTTGCATTTTGAGGAAATGTACCAGAATTAGAGTGGAGGAAGTGTGAAAATTCTTTATGAAAAATCACCCTCAGTATAGTGCATTCACGACCTTAGTTTACTTGGATGACAGCTCAAAAAAGTTACTAGAAATAGTCTCTAATATATCCCTAAGCCAACAGCTCATATCTGTCACTTTGGATAACTGTAATGAAAACATATGGTAATATATGAATGTTATAGTTAACCACAGCGATTTAGGCCAACATTATTTATATTTATTTGAGGTCAGGCACAAAGCTTATTTATAGTTTTATTACACTTAAAAAAAATTATTATTCACAGCACTTTCACAAAAGGTTGAACAAACATAGCTTCAAAATTGTGACCAACAAATTTAAATCACGTGATTGAACATGACGGAAACAAGTTCTTTACAACGATGAGCCTACGCAGCGGATAAAAATATTTTATTCAGTTAAATATTTTGAAATACGATAAAATAATCATAAAATAATTTACTATACATATAAAAAGACTGGTATTTTCATTTCTCGAAGTAAATACGATGCTTATATTAAAAGGTACAATGTATGAGCTCTATAACACATTATAGACAACATTACAAAACGAAGAATAATTACTTTTAACTATGTTAAAAATATTGTTTCGGATTGGTTAAAAAGAAATTATATATAAAGGCAGTCTAATATATTGCAAGATTGACGCCTTAAACCACACGGCCACCAAACTCTTCTCACACTGGCAACATTCCACATGACGAGTATAGCCTAGCTAACTTAACGTATTCCGAGTAGTTTTTAGTCAAGACATAATAAAATAGCAATGAAGCATTCACCTTATAAATGCTTCTATAATCTAGGTTTACTGCGTGTACAATACCTAGATCACTGGAATCCAAGATCTAAATAGCTGAGGCTGTAAACGCTGTAAAATATTAAAGCATTCACATTATACTATAAATTAAATGCTTTATTGTCGTGATTTTTTACTTTATTTCAACCCCTATAAGTAATGTGATCGCCAACAAAAAAATCGAACTTTAAGATTTATATCAAATATTGACATTTTATAATCCACTGAAACCTACAAAGTTGTTTTTGAGACTCGATACCGTCTGTTTGTATGTCGGTCTATCTGTATATCTGTCCACCTGTATCTTGGCCTAAAGCCGAGACAATTTTACTGATTGGGCTAAAACTTGTGTATCTAGAGATTTTTATAGGGTCCCCCTCCCTCCCAGGGGTTTTTGGAATTTAGGTATCTTACCTTAAAATTAAAGATAGTTTGCAGAATGGCAGAAAAACAAATAAAATCGATTTTCCCGAAATTAGCTCCAACTATTTTGATTACATTTTGCATCTAGGCAATTTTTAACGTTACAAACAAAATTAAAACTCTCATTTTCCCCTGAAAATGACTTTGAGAATAATTTGCATAAGGTTTCCAATGTTGATTATATCTACGCAACTATTTGAGATCCAAAATAAATTATGATTGTAATGTTGTATTAATATTCAAACTCATATTTTGTTTGAAACATACTTTTATAAAACCAAGAGAATCAATAATCAAATATGTTTATTTTTATGGAGATCTTTTAAATAAAAATTGGTTGTTTTTCTCTTTGGTTGGACTGATTTGCTTCTCTTTTCTCGACTTTTCTGTAACAGTGTATATTATTTCATTTATATTCTTTGATGTAGTGTTTCTGAAATAAATTAAACATTATTTCCTTTCACAAAACTTACGGGTTTTTAGTAAATGTCTCTATTTTAAGATAAAAGAGAAATTCTTTTCAGTACACCGTACCATTTATTTTATCATAGGTATTTATCGCGCATTTCGTAGACACACATTTAATATCAGAGCAAGGCTTACAAACGCCCACAAATTAGAATCATATGCCTTATCTTAATGTATTGATTTTTACTACAACTGCATCGATGGACACGTGATCTAAATGCCAGCCTCCCCTTTACCAATTTTCCGTTAACGGGGAAGTCAGCACTCAAATACTGGCCTGGTGTATATGGAATGTTTAAAAATAATGGTTTCCAACTTTCTAATCGCGTAGATGCTGGTACATTTTCTTCTGGTTAAATATTGTTCACCCCTATTCAGTTTGTGCTAATAGCAGCATATTGAGACATATATCCAAATATATTCACCTTCAGCCCCTTTAAGAATCGAACCAGAATATCCTAAACCAGGAGGTGACCACACCAACTCCCTGGCAATGGACATAATGGTTTGTCAGCAGAGTTGCTACTATTTTATTAGTAAAAAATTCCTTGTAATTTCCAGAAGAAATCCCCAGTTTTACAGACACTTTATTTAAAGAGTAATAAGAATTATATCTCATTTTTAGTAAAATTGACTATTGTTAAATCATGCCATTGGTGTTTATAACAGGAGAGTTTGATCTTAATGGGGAAATATATGCAGTTGTCACGCAGTCCACTATTTCAAGGAGAACCAAATATTTGATTAGGGGTTGGAAGATAAACAATTTAAGGTGAATATTCCTTCAGTTCACTTTTAATTCCATGCAAAGTACTACTAATTAAATATCGCAGTTTAACGTTCAAAGAACCTAAATATTCCAGTAACAGTTTATTCATGAGATTACCTATTTTTTTCCTGTTTTTTCCAGTACTCTCGGCTTTCCGGGTACTTAACAACACTGATTGTGGGGAGCTCGCAATTTTAGTGCAGCGCTTATATTATGCGGTTTCTTAGACTTGAGCCGCTCTTTTCCTGTGCAGTAGATATTTTGCGAAGCGGGTTGCATCTTAGCTTGACAAACATGAGCAGCCTAAGCACTATCACACTTAGATGCCAATGTATGAAATAGAAAGAGAGGGAAGAAAATGAGCAGTTCACCCTGTTAGGTCTCATGTTTAGCATCTGATAACACTTCACTTCTTCCTCAGACGAGTTTACACACTCACTATACTATTTGCGCCTTGGAAACATTGACGTGTTTTTAAATTTACCTTTATTCTTTTTTCTAATTCTCGATAGACATTTCGTCACCCGAGAATTCAAGTGTTCTATCTCCAAAATTGTTATATTTGAGATATTTGGTGTTTACGTTTATTTAGAATGCATATGATACACCTGCGGTGAAATTGAGACTATTAAATAATTACTAAAGGAGATACAAGCTCGAGTTGTCATCTATTAACATTGGTTTTATACACAAGGTCAAACTTCAATGCTCTTTTACACAAAAGTGAAAAATTGGACATAGAACACTTGCATTCTCGGGTGACGATTTGCTGTCACGGAATTTTTTAATATACATCCAGCCAGGAAAACAAATAGCCTAAGTAGAGGAGAATTTATAAATATCACGTTTGCAACAAAAAAAAATCTGATTTAAAATAATATTTTTATGATATTACAAGACTATTTTTAGAATTATTTAATGATTTAGGGTTTTTGTTTTAACTTTATCGTTAAAAATTGTCAAATAAAACGTACATTCATTAACTTTGGAAATCCACCGTGCAGTGACGTCACAAAAAAGGCAACGTCCTTAGAAAGGAGTAATATTGGAGGACTTGTTCGGTTCTAATACTAGCTGGTTGATAAGAGGGAATTGTGGTTAGACTTATGCCGCTTTTGTATACGCAGTAAAATAAGTCTATTGGATGACTTAAGCTACTCTTGTGCTGTTTTGTTAAACATAAGTATTAGTGTGATACTTACACTGTTCCTGTTTTGCTTTGTTAAAATAAGTGGTCATTAGTATGAGACTTAGAGTATTCTTGTTTTAGTTGTTGAGGACGTTGGATTTTCCATGTAAATGTTTTTTACGTTCAATTCGGCTAGTTTTAAAACAAAAGAACTATGACTTCTAAAAATAGTTTTACAGTGTCACAACACTATTTTTTATATAGAAATAGTATTTTTTTGTAAACGTATTTTTTTAAATCATCTACAACTTAGATTATTTGGTTTAGTCCTGAAAATGTTCTTTAGAAATCCTCTTGCCAGGACTCAGATTAAAAAGATCCTGGAAGCATATGTCTATCTAATATAGGAAACTAGGAAAAGGTAGTTTAAAAAAAACTAGTCAATATTTTCCAAGGGCAAACAGTAGGATGCATGTAAACTCGTCAGAGGAAGAGGGGAAGTGTTATCAACCCATAGACAAGAGGCCTCGCAGGGTGAATTACTAACTTTCTTCCTTTTCTTTTTAGCTTGTACATTGACGTATAGGTGTGTTAGTGCTTATAGTGGCTAGGTGGCTCAAGATAAGATGCAAACCACCATATAAAATATCTTCAAAATCATCAAGTAGAAAACATCATTAAAAAGAAGTAGGTCTATTTGTGTGAGACTTACGATCTTATTGCTCTACAATGTTATTTATTTAATATTCCAGGTATTTAACAATCACTTTCTGACCGACTTTAAACTTACTTCAATCTAGAACAAACACAACATCCAGCGCTCCATCCTTTATTCAACACTGTGAAATAGCAACCCTAAATTTGACCAATGATCAATTTTTCTGCCATGCGAGGATTCAAACCCAAGGCTCTTAGCTCAGTGGGTAGACACGTTGCCGACTGGACTAAAGCGTCAAACTTCTGAAATTGAAAACAAGAAGTCTTAGTGTGAGACATAAGCTGATCTACTTCTGCATTGTAAAAAAAAAGTATCGGTGTGAGACTTAAACTGCTCTTGTTCTGAGCGGAGTAGTGTTTTGAGACATGCGACGCTGTTGTCCGCCGCAAGTGGTCCTTGTGAACCGGAAGTGCCAAGTGGGGCACACGGCGCGCTGAGACGGAAGAGCAGGTGAGTGGATCTAAATCACGGACAGCCCAAACCGATCTGCGCGCGCGCGCGCGTGTGTGTGTGTGTGTATATACGAGACGCGTGGTCAGAAGCATATTAAATAGAATATATATTGCTCATCCAAGCCAAATGCTAACCATTGCCTACAAAATTAAGTTAGTAAAAATGAGTTGCAAATCCATCTCTAGTAGGATTCTTATAGGAAGACACTTTTATAAAAGAACATAATTTGTGAACAACATTGATAACTTTTTTTAATATAGTATTTAAATTATTATTTTATAGGTTTTGATAATATCTATCAAAACTGAATGGTCTATAAGGCGTTGGTTTAAGTTTTCCACTCTCTTTCCAAGGAAATACTCTCATATTACTTCTAAAATTCTTACTTTCTCATACTTACCTAATAGAGTAACTATCATATATGTATATTTTATGAACATTTAGTAAGACATGTGGCGGCCGGGGTTCAATCCTAGGTCCCGGCGCAGATTTATCTAATTACCAAACCCTTCCTTCACCTCTGACAATACATCTTGTGAATGTGGGGAATGCCAAGCCTCCACCGTGGTTCGGATTCCACGTTAAGACTGTATAGCCTCCATTTCATCTCCCAATCACCCTACCATTACACATTAGCGTAAGTGCAAATAACCCGAACGGGTAATAAGACGCGGTGATAATAATAATAATAATAATAATAATAATACATATTATTATTATTAGCACCACGTCTTACTACCCGTTTGGGTTATACGCACTTACGCTAATGTGTAGTGGTAGGGTGATTGTGAGATGAAATGGAGGACCTACAGTTTAACGGAGAATCCGAACCACGGTGGAGGCCTGGCATTCCCCACATTCACAAGATGTCTTGTCAGAGGTGAAGGAAGGGTTTGGTAATCAGATAAATCTGTGCCCGGACCGAGGATTGAACCCCGGCCGCCAGCACAGAAGTCTGACACCTTATCCCTAGACCACCAGGTCACCGAATAATAAATAATAATAATAACTATACGAATTTGAATGTGCAATTAATGTAAGACTATCAGCCCGCTTCACACCTACATATCACTCCACCCCCACTATTTTTTACAAGTAATTTAACATCATTAATATTACTATTATTATTATTAATTTTAACTGCCCCACGGGAGGGGTTCAAAGATTTGGCCGTTGTTTACTTGTTTGACGGCGAAAATTAACGACGTAAAAGTAGCCGTTAATTTTAATAGGACTAGTCTTCCTTCCTTATAAAAGACTGCAAAGGTAAGAAAAGGGGGCGGGTGGGTGAGAGGGGGAGGTGTAGAAAAAAACCAAACACACACACACACCATTACTCAGTTTATGGATCAATTCGTCGCGTCGTAAAATGGTCCACAAACGTCTTGGTCTGATGTAATGATGATCCTACGAGTGGGTTGTAACAGCGTACACTGCAATTATCACGTCTACAAGTCCTCCTAATACTCCTCAAACCCTGTTCCCTCCACCTCTCGTTAAAAAAATAAAACAAAATAAAACCCTCAAGGTTTCACACCTATCTTTCTATAAGGTCAGCCAGACCCCTTAGTATAAACACACATGATTAATATCTAGTACGGTGAGGGTTAAAAGTTTTAATAAAACGCGAATTACTGATTTTCTAAAATAAGAAAATTTTCTAACCGTATGTAGTATATGGCAATCACGATGCATTAAATTCCTTTTTATTTATTCGTGTGAAGAAAATATTGTGATCATGATTTATTTATTTTTTACATCAAGATTATGTTGGATCTTAACATTTTATGTGCCCTAAAGGAGATGCTGTAAAGAGCCAGTGTTTTTGCAATGTTTTAAAGGAAAACATTTTTTCACACAAAATAAATAAAATATTGTTCCAGTAGAAATCAAGAGTTTAATTTTATTCACATGTTGACATCAACAGTTGTTGAACATTTCTCGTGAACACAGCAGAATTAGATGATACCTTTTTTTAAATGAAGAGAAAAAATTGTTATTAAATGTCAGGACACTCTTGATAGTTATTCGATAAATTTTAAGGTCACTATGCGAAGAAAATTAAAGTCTATATTTCTACTGGAGTAATATTTGATTTATTTTTGACCGAAAAAATGTGTTGATAAAAAAATTGCAAAAACACTGACCTTGTCTCGCGTTCTCTTCCATCTCACCTTAAGAGCGTTCATCATAGCAGGCCCAACTCAGCTTCCGACTCGCATATGCATTTGTGTGTGCCTACGCGAGATATGGAAGTTAAACGGGGGGAAAACTGCAATATACCATAAATGTGTGCCGTGCATTCGTCTTTGAATGATTTCTAGAAATTTTCACCCACCTCGGTGGCGTAGTTGGCTAACGCGCTTGTCGTGTTGAGCTCGACTGCTGAGGACGGGGAGATTGAGGTTCAAATCTCGGTCGGGTGAACTGGGAGTGGTTTTTCCTAAATGGTTCTCCCCTCTACCTCCACGCAAATGCGGGTTCACTTCCTCTAATTCAACCTTCCCAATTCCTAATCCATTAGAGTAATTAGTACTTTAGGCGTATAACCCGAACGGGTAGTAAGACGCGGTGCTAAATACTATTATTATTAGAGATTTTCCGTGGTGACGATGGGGGACATAGCGACAAGGTTTCTTGATAATAACTACATTAGGTCCTTATTATGACAGAACGAATATTTGTGCACAGTTATCTGTGAAGAGTTTTTAAAATAGTCTAAAACGGTCCTTTCATTGAAGTTTAAATCCAAATAGCATCCAATATTTTCAA
The DNA here is from genome assembly GCA_902151425.1 of Timema shepardi. NCBI lineage: Eukaryota > Metazoa > Arthropoda > Insecta > Phasmatodea > Timematidae > Timema > Timema shepardi. Next base: position 55,180 of record CABFVX010004874.1, read on the forward strand.
CAACGTTCAATTTTAGGACCTTTTATTAACTCTGTCACCATTAACGTTTGATCAGAAATGATCCTCGTGTAACAAACAGCGTTCGTGTGAATTTACGATTTCTAACCGACTTTATCACAAAGTTGATGGGTTTGTGATGCACGCCCTTAAATGCTTACATCTTAACCATTCTTTCTGGATGAATAGACTGTACGTCTGTTAGTCTGTGTTGTAGCCACAGCCAAGATGGTTTAATGTATTTAATTAAAACTTGATATTTAAATGCAATTTGATCATATCTCAAGACCAAAACCTGATTTTGATTCTACCTTTAACGTTAAGGGTAGTTTACGGAAACTAGTTATGGTAGAATTCAAAATATTTTTGAAAATGGTTCCTACAATTTTTTTAATAACTTATACATTTCTGGGGAGTGTTTTACATAATAAATAAGGATAAAAGTTTATTTTTCTAAGCATTAAATCATATAAGAGTAGTTTACTGGAAACTAATCTTTGAAAATCCCAATTTTTTCGATAATTGCTCTAACAATTTTGTTCAAATTTGTATATAAGTATTGAGAAAGCTTTACATAATAAAAATAATCAATTTTTTTCAAGAAAATTAATTAAAGATTACTTACCTAGTTTATTAATGAATGATTAGCTAACTGCGCCACCGTGGCGGGTTTTATCCAAAGAGAAAGTTTTGCAATCATAAACAATTTCGGTTTTGAGATAATGATGAATCTTTACGTATTATGTGCCCCCAAACAAAAAATGTTTACAATATTCCATTTGCCCTCATGTCTGTTTGTCTGTGCACCACCACATAATCTGAAATTATTTGATGGATTCTGTTTAAATATGATATTTATGTGTTGTAAGACTTTAACTCTGGACATTTTTAAATTTTGAGCCTTGACCTTAATTTAAGGGTAGTTTACTGATTACATATATGCCTAATATAAAACTATGAATATTTTTAAAACGGCTAAAGCGATTTGGTTCAAAATGGGTATCTGGTAATTTTTTAACAGTATAAATATGGTTAATTTACCTACACAATTTTTTTTCTAAAATAAATAATTTTATTGTATTTTATTGATGAATGATTTTTGTATAATTTAAATATTTTGAAAATACCTCAAACGATTTTGTTTAAAATCAGTATCTGTGTACGATTTTATATGATACACTAGTAAATCCTTGCGAAACTTTTCCCTCTCCCCGCCACCGTCCAAAAAATAATTTAGTCTTTCGTTGGGTTGTTGAAATTAAATACTCAGTGAAGTGTATATACAAAATAGCAAAGAGAGTTTATTTTCGGTAATTGATACACAAATATTTTTAGATGTTTTCTTTTAACTTAAATTTTAAACAAACAACGTGTTTTAACGTAGACTGAGTACGCTATGCCAGAAGTCGGTAAAAAAAATCCTAGCCACTGATACCTTATTCATCGCTGTAAGTTTTGTATTAGTTGAGAAAAAGGGATGTTGACAACAGAAATAATATATAGGATAATATAATGTGTTTATTTTTCAAAAGGAGATTAACTTAATGCTCTGATTTAATTGTTACATATTTTGGAAAAATTGAAATATATCAAAAGCAACCATTAAAATTCAGCTGTAATTGATTTTCATAATAAATAAAAATGTATATAGTTTAAGGATAGTTTACATAGCCTGGCTTGTCTTCGAAAAATTGAAATATTTCAAAAATGACCTAAATAATTTTGTTTAAAATCTATTTGAGCGTTTATTTTTTTTATTAACAAGGCGATGTGCTTGTTTTTCTATGAAAAACACTCTTTAGATTGCGTTCTTATTTCATTTGAAAAATCTGTTCAAATATATAACTGACTATATGAGAAAGTTTGTATGATTGTTTCGAACCATTTCCTTTTGTGCACCGCTTCTTACTACTCGTTCGGGATATCCGCAAGTATTTTATTAAATATACATACCTACATTCCTATCTCTCTGTACTGTAGTGGAATAGTGCTTATGAGCCTAGAAATATTTTATATCTTTCAATTACCAATAGTCACGCGGAAAAATAAGTCATTCTCCTGGTCCTCAACTAATGGTAAGTTCGTTGTTCATGTACCAGATAGGTGGGTTTAACTATTTGTTTCCTGAATAATTTATCACTCTCCTCCCATGCAAATGTGTATACACTTCCTCTATTTTTCTAACAATACATCTTACTACCTGTTCAGGTTATACACATATGTTTTAACTACTCTAGTGAGTTAAGGACGAGGGAGTTTAAATTTAGAGGAAGCGTACTTAAATTTACGTGGAGTAAAAGTGGGAATTCATTTAGGAAAAACCAACCCCAGTACACCCGGCCAGGATTCAAAATCCGATCTTCCTGTCATCAGCACTGTGGTCTATTGTGAAAGTGATTCCTTAGAATATGCTGCCATCGAAGAAGGTTCCTCTAAATACTATTTTCATGATAGGAAATGTACCCAAATTTGCCAGTAGGAAGGGTGTTTAAACATTTATTAAACACACCCCTAATCCCTACAAGACTCCCGGGATTTGAGCCCTGGCCTCTACCTAGCCAATAAACTAGACAAGATGAATTTGGAATTTAGTTCGCGTGCTCATAGAAGGGAATTGGGGTACTTCGATTGATTCGGAAACCCAAAAAATCACCCTTAAAGATATCAGCCAGAGCTTAGTGAGTTACGCTATGACACTATATTTTAAGCTGAGCCATGGTGAACTATGTAAGGTTAGCTTACTACTGTTTAGTGTCAAGGCAGGTCGCATAAAGCAGGGGTTCCCAAACGTTTTAGACCTAAGGAGACCTTGCATCAGAAAAAAATACACGCTGGAGCCCTCACACAATTTTGTACATTAATATTATGAAAATCCAATAATGACAATTACATCTTACAAGCATAATACAAACATAAAACATTACATGTTCTGACGTCGCCTTTGGTTAAGAGCCTTTATTAAGATTTTTTTTACATTTTGGCAATCGGCAATCCTAATTACTGATGCTGCATCGCAAATAAACAATCAATAATATTATGAAATTTCCTCACGGAGCCTGAAGCAACTCTAATTGAGCACAATTTGAAAAACTCTGACAAAGTGGTGAAGTGTCTGACAAAAAGCGTTGCTTAAAGCACACGATAAATTACATTCTAAGTCATTTGTTCCACAATGTTTTCCTTTATATTGAAAAAATAGTTAATAAAACAGTTTAAACCTAAACTAGACCTACCCAGTTCAGTGGCTGAGAAGTTTAATTGCGCCACTAACGTGTTATACTGCCTGCTGATGAAAGAGAGATAGGGGTTCGATTACCAGTCGGGTCTACT
>CABFVX010004875.1:0-58492 GCA_902151425.1 Timema shepardi
AATCACCCTACCATTACACATTAGCGTAAGTGCGTGTAACCTGAACGGGTAGTAAGACGCGGTGCTAATAATAATAATAATAATAACAAATACTAACGGTAGTAAGGAAGAGACCTCGTCACACCCCTGAGGCTATCAATTAACGTACTTTCCACACCCGTGTGGTTTACTGTTATCCCCCGAGGCTATTCCCCTTGAGAGAGAGAGATATTGTGATGTCAATTGACCTACTTTTCACATCCGGTTGATTTACCGTTATTCTCCCACCCACATCCAAGGGTTGTCGGTGATGTATCATTCATTTCACCCCCTCCTCCGAGACCATGCCCCCGACCCACTAGCCATCCCGGCATCGTTAGACGGGGGGATGACCAACATTACACAATATATCCTACCCACTAGCCAGGGCTCATAGGTTTAGCCCAATGGGGCATTGGATTTTTATGTGGGCTCATTAGATTTTAATGTGTGCCCCATCCTGATTAAATTTTTGCCCCATTAGATTTTAATGTGTTCCCATTAGATTTTTAATGTGTGCCCAATAGTTTTTAATGTGTACCCCAGGGTTTTGGGTGAGAGTTTATTTTATTTTGTGCAGTCTCGGGCGTCGGGCACTCCTCCTGCGACAATTCTGTTTAGTCTAGGCAGTGGGGGCAGAGGGTCCAACCCTCCCACCCCATGGGCAGAGACCATAATTAAACTCCCAGTGTCTGGGGCTCGCCCCTCGGAATCGGTGAAGATAAGGAGGAGTAAAGTAGAAATGTTCTAGCGTTTACGTGCAATGAAGGAGAAAGAAACCATTTAGTGAGAGCTAGTACACTTAAGCGGGGATTTGAGACCCCGACCTTCCCCCACCATAACTAGGTGAGTTTCACGCACCCTTTCTGACTAAGCGTCTATAAATAAACACAGCTCTGATTATGCACAATCAGGGGCCGCTCTTCCGACAAAAGCCTACCAGTACCAACATTTGTTATGTTTGATAACTACTGTCAGCATGTACGGGTGTAGGTATCCGCCATACCACCATGGACCCTTGGTGGTGATGTACGAAGATAATGTGGTAGGGAGGAGTAAGAAAATGTTCCAGCGTTTACTACCAACAGTACACCTCGGCAGGTATTCAAATTCCCAACCTCACCCACCATCGGAAAACCATAACTAGATAATCTTGACACTTATATTGTGTACCCAACATAGATTTGAACTCATATATCTTTCGCCCGGCGCTTCATGACCTGTAGTTACCAAACCCGAAGGAAGAATATGGTTTTTCACACTGTACGCACTCGTTCTGTCCCTAGAATATGTTGTAGTTTTAAAGACAGAAAGGCACTGGCAATATATAGTACAATTTTGGTAGGAAGAACAGTAGAAGTTAGTTACTAAAGTTACTAAAACAAGTTTAATATTTTCATACATCAAGTCATGTTATTTGCAGTTGCCACTTTTGATAAATATAATCAATACCTATCAATTAAAACAAATAATATAGTAAAATGTTATCAATGTTGGCTGTAAAACAATGTGTTTGAATTTTCTCTACTGTTCTTCCTGCCAAAATCAGGGTATACACGCGACAACTTTGCCAGAATAAAATATTAAATAGCGCTGACAGGTGAATGTTAAGCTTTATTGATTACACACGTGTAATTAATATAACTTTAGCAAGTAGAATATATTGTAATATGAGTATAAAGCAGGAATAAATATACTATTATTATTATTATACTTAAATATTTGTGTATTATTATTTCACTGCTTAAATATTTGTTTATAAGTTTAACTAAATTTTATTTAAGGTAAGGTGTCACGAACACGCACACAAACACTCACAGACATTATTTTTTTATTTATAAATTGTAACTTTTTTATTTAGCACCGCATCTTACTATCCGTTTGGGCTATACGCTTAAGTACTAGTTGCGCTAATGAGTTAGGAATTGGGAAGGTTGAATTCAGAGGAAGGGGACCCGCATTTGCGTGGAGAGAGAGATATTGAAAAACCGTTCAGGATCNTGAAAACGGCTCAGAGTGTTCCCCCCCCCCCCCCCCCAGTTTACACGACCGAGAATCGAACCTCGAACTCCCCTATCCTCGGCAGTCTGACTACACGAAACAAGCGCGTTAGTCAACTACACCACCGAGGCGGGTGGTTGTAATCGTTGTGATAGTATATTGCTGCTCAAGAAGAAAGTAAAAGGATTTAATTATTTTTAAAACCATTGTTTTATTCCTTGAGTCACTTAAAACAACAAAAAAGGAGTTTTATTTTAAATATAATTTAATGTTCTAAAACATACTTTGCTGACATAATATATAACTTTTACATTAATTCATAAGTAATATCGAATACAATTATGAGGTCTTTGAATTAATATTATAAACGCCAAACAAAACAAAATAGCATTTAAACACCAAATAAATTGATTTTAAATACAATTTAATGTTTGATTTGTATAATATTATTATTATTATTATTATTATTATTATTATTATTATTATTATTATTATTATTATTAGCACCGCGTCTTACTACCCGTTCGGGTTATACGCACTTACGCTAATGTGTAATGGTAGGGTGATTGTGGGATGAAATGAAGGACCTACAGTTTAACGTGGAATCCGAACCACGGTGGAGGCCTGGCATTCCTCACATTCACAAGATGTCTTGTCAGAGGTGAAGGAAGGGTTTGGTAATCAAATAAATCTTTGTCGGGACCGAGGATTGAACCCCATTTATACATTAAAATTAGTAGAAAGGATAAACCAGTATTGTTATTGCAAACAGTTTCGATGTTTAGATAGCGTTTATAAATTTAACTAAATCTGGTTTAAGGTAAGGGGTCACACACACATTTTTTAAATATAAATTGTAGCTGTTGTGTCAGCTACTCATGGATAAAATAAAAAGATTTAATTATTTTAGAAACAACTGTTTTATTCCTTAAGCCACTTATAACAACAAAAAATAAGTTTTATTTTAAATACCATTTAATGTTTTCATCTATATTTTACCGATATAATATATATAACTCTTACATTAATTCATAAGTAATATTGAATACAATTATGAGGACCTTGAATTTATTTTAAATATCACTTAATGTTCGCAACTTTTACATAAATCCAATTATTAGGTCCTTGAATCAATATTAGAAATGCCAACCAAAAACAAAATAGCAATTAAATAACAAAGACATTTATTTAAAAAATCATTTAATGTTCGAAACTATATATTTTGTTGACATAATAAATAACTTTTTGACGTATCAAAATGGCACTTAAACAGCAAAGAAATTTATTTTAAATATCATTTAATGTTCGCAAATATATTTTGAGGAAATAATATATAACGTTTACATAAATTGATAAGTAACATCAAATACATTTATGAGGACCTTGAATCAATATTAGAAATGCCAAACGAACAAAAATAGCATTTAAACAACAAAGAAATATATTTAAATATAATTTAATATTCTCAACAATATTTAGCTGATATAATATATAACTTTTACATGAAGTCAATACAAGCCTAGTCGTAAATTCCAGGATATTCAAATACTGGAATTGAGTATCAACCTACACATGACAAGATAGTTTGCCTGTTGGAATAGTATCAAAATTAATTCATTAATAAGTTGTTATATTTGCTGATTATGAGGTAATAGAAATGACAAAAAATAAAGTTTTATTTTCAAACTAGACCCCTCCTCCTCCCCCCCTCCGCATTATTATTCTCAACACACATATTGAAGAATCATCATAGACTCTACCATAAAATATGAGTGACTATCGACATGTTTATGAGGAATAGGTGACCTGGTGGTCTAGGTGTAAGGTGTCAGACTTCTGTGCTGGCGGCTGGGGTTCAATCCTCGGTCCCGGCACAAATTTATCTGATTACCAAACCCTTCCTTCACCTCTGACAAGGCATCTTGTGAGTGTGAGGAATGCCAGGCCTCCACCGTGGTTCGGATTCCACGTTAAACTGTAGGTCCTTCATTTCATCTCACAATCACCCTACCATTACACATTAGCGTAAGTGCGTATAACCCGAACGGGTAGTAAGACGCGGTGCTAATAATAATAATAATTTATAAGGAATAAATTAATTATTTTTTAAATTAAATTTTCATAATAAAATATAGCCTATGTTACTCGCTGATAATATAGCTTTATATTGCTGAAAGAATTTTTAAAATTGGTCCAGTAGTTTTTGAGTTTATCCATTACAAACAAAATAAACAAATCTTTCCTCTTTACAATATTAGTGTAGATATGATCTCAACTTTATTTTGTTGACATAATAATATGTAATATCAAATACATTTATGGGGGACCTTGAATCAAATATTTTAAAACAATCTATCAACGATATAGACTTGTGTTGTGGGGCGAGGCTAGCAAAGTGAATTTAATAAATATTATGTCATAAACATGTCAAACAAAACAAGTTTTATTTTCAGAAATACAAGGTGTGAGACATATTTATAAATAAATATTCTAAAACTAGCATTTTTTGTAAATGTTCCAAGTATGCTTTTCATGGTGTGAGCTATCTTTGTAAACAATTCTAAAACTGTTAGTTGTGTAGATTATGATTGTAAATACATATTCTTAAACTGTTATGTTTGTGTTTTAACGTCTACACCCAAACACCCCCCTCCTATCCTATAAATATAGGTTCATTTAGCTTATAAGCTCGCTATCAAACATTATGGACAAAATTGGAACATCCATCTGTGGAAAGTATCATTTTGTAGCCAACTTTACCCGTCACTTGGACACAATGTGAGCGATTGTGTCGTACCATTTATTTCTGGAGGCTTCCTAAAATTCTGTTATTCTCTCAGCCCAATGCCCATTTTTCGACTTGTGAATGAGCTACATTGTATATAGGTTCACTTACAATCGATAAGCAAACGTCATTTTGTCCATACACTTCATCCAACTATCCATCCGGGCTATCCGCATTTAATTAAGCAGATTAGATAAGAATGAGAAAGGTTGGACTTGGAATTTAGAGGAAATGTATCCACATTTGCTTGGAGGAAAAGTAAAAAAACATATGAAAACATACCTTTAGTACACCAGGCCAACCTTAACCTCCTCGTTGCTAACAAACCAGACAAGATGAACCTGACATTTAATCCATGTGCCCACCGATGCGGATATAAGAAAGACTAATCAGGTTTACAGCTTTACTGTGACGATGGCTCAAGTTAGAATTGTCTTGTTTAGGAGTCTCGCTAATGATAATACTTAGCACCACATCTTACTACCCGTTAGAGGTATACGATTAAGTACTAATTACGCTATTGGGTTAGGAATTGGGAAGGTTGAATATAGAAGAAGTGAACCCGCATTTGCATGGAGGGAGAGTGGAAAACCGTCTAGTTCAACCGAATGATATTCGAACCTCGAAATCTTCCTGTTCTCGGCCGTTTAGCTCAAAATGAAACTAGCGCGTTAACTAACTACGCCACCGAGGCAGGTGTTTCGGGAATGGAATTTTAAGATTGTGACTTGGCCTGCACAGGTGGTCGCGTGATGTAAAGTGTCACTCTATCAATAGACTGGATTTCCGGTGGTCGAGGGGAAGGGGGAACGGGGGTTAGGTTTCATTTCCAGAGAGGTGTGATGAGAATACTTTTTCCTCAATGGTTCCTCACAATCTCTAAGAAAATGTTGGTGCATTTCCTCTATTTTATTTTTCAATCATCTCTACTACATCAGTGTATATATGCGAGGAATAGCCCGGATAGTTGGTAAGATACATAACACCAGGGAGAGAAAATTGGATAAATACTCTCGTAAACTAAGGTGGGATGTAGGTAACGCGAGAAAGGGTCAATGATTTTGTAGTTTTTATGGCAAAACATTCTTTTTACCAAATTAAATCAAATATTGCTCCGGTACAAACAAAGAAAATAGTTTTCTTCACATCGTACCTCAACAGTTGTTGAATATCTATCAAGGGTGTCCTGGAATTTAATGACAACTTTTTCTCTTTATTTAAAAAGTTTCTCATGCCAGATATTCAACAACTGTTGATTTCACTATGTGGAGAAAATTAAACTCTTATGTTTGTACTGGAGCAACATTTTATTTATATTAGCCCCCCAAAAAAAGTTTTGCCATAAAAACTGCAAAAACACTGGCCTTTTCTCACGTCCCCTTCCATCCCACCTTAACTATTGAATTATTATTTTTAACTCCGACTCTTACTATCTGTTTGAATCATACACCTATTTACTAATTATTATAATGTGTCAGGAATTATGAAGGTTGAATTTATAGACAGTGCACCCACATTTGTGTGCAGGGATAGTGGAAAACAACACTCAGTACACCCGACCGGGATCAAAATCTCCCCGTCATCGGCAATCTTAATTTATTGCGAGAATGGCACCGTAGTTTTGCTCAGTTGTAAAACTTTTCTCATTGCTAGCTACTCAAACTTTTTCAATTTCTTAAAATATATATTACCACGCTGGTGAATACGTGGTCCAAGCTTCAAGCTATTTTGGTTTGGTTTGCTGGTGAAAGAGAGGCTGAGGTTTGAATCCCTGCCGGGTGTATTGAGAATGATTTTTCTAGATGCTGTCTTCGCTTTCCTTCCACACAGAACTCTGAGGGAGACTTTCCCTGCATGGTTTCCCCACCCTCACTCCCCGAAAATGTTGGTACATTTCTTCTAAGAGACTACTTTCCTGATCCCTTTTCCCATTAGTGTTTCTAATGTTTGCGTATTCCGCGAAAGGGTTTTAAAATGCAGTAAAAAAATAAGTGTTCTTGTTTTGGTTTGACTATATCACCTTAGCCTGGATATATTGTGTCAACGGAGGCTTTAGTTCGGTTCTTTACCCCGCAATCTCCCGGGGATGTCCCCCGCATGAAGCGGGAATAACCTGGCTTCCTGTTGGTGGCCTTGTCGTGTGGTGAGATTGACAGACCTTACATAAATTATACACTGTGGTCTCTTGGTCTATGGCGTCAAGATCACAATAGATCGTAATGCTGGGGAAGGGGAGGTCGAGGCTCGAATCTCTGTTGGGTCACTGGAGGTTGGGGGTCCTATTCCTGCTTCATATTATTGCTATACTCCATTCACGGTATGAATTACTCTCCGAAAGGTCTTTTTTCCTATCAATATCCTACTATATAATAGATTTCTGGTAGGGAAAGAGGCCTTTCAGGAAACAATTCCTACGCTGAACAGACTTTACTGCATTTAATCCATAGGACATCCATGGTTGGAAAGGTGGTATCTGACATCTAGGAAAAGCTATCATACGAGTATATCCGATCTGCAAGACTAAAATATGTTGTGTTGCTACTTTTAGCAGTCAAAGAATTCACGCAAACAAACTATTTGTTTTTAATTATTAACAGTTTTTACATTATTGGACACGAAGGTATAAAAATCAGCGTTTGAATGGGTTTTTTTTTGTGGAAGTGGCATCTATCTGGGGTTCACTTTAAAATACTTTTCAAACGCGAGCTTCTGAAATGTGGTATGACGTCATATGGATGTGTTCTTGCAATGTTTATAAAATAAAAACGTTTTATTTTGTGTGACTCGCCAAGTTATACATTTTTAAAATATATTTTGGTGGCCAGTTATAACAAGATACAAGTTCAAGGGGGTCCATGCAAGGGCATTTCCAGGGCCTGTTATTGAGGGGGGTGATATATTTTTTAATTTACCAAGATTTTTATGTAGAGTAATTTTAATAATAATAATGTTGATAGTTTATATAAAAATAATTATAATAATAAAAAGAGGACTAATAGAAAACACAATTTTAACTAATAAATTTGTAATTTTAATACAAAAACATAAACAAAGTCAAACAATAGAAGTAATAAATATTATGAAAATGGAAATAGTGTGAGGGAGGTGTTAGTTAAGTAATTCTTTACAACATTAAGGTATTGGTTCCAATATTTTTGATCATTTTATATGCATAGTGAGGGATTGCCCCCCGCTGGATCCACCACGGCACACATGTGGGTTTTCCAAATAGGGTGCGGATGGGAGTCCCGTCTGCCGGAGGTGTGGCACCTCCCTCCCCTCCTAGAGAGAAAATTTCAGGAATTTAACCTTGTGGGAGGGAGTTTTAGATCATTTGAAGATAATTCTAAGACATTTATAGGAGTTTCAAGAGCGAATTTTCACAAAAAAGAAAGCTGTCGAAAAGGGAATGGGAGGAAATCTACATTTTATAATTTTTATCTCTGTTAACTCGAATGACTATTGATTATTCAAAGCTGTTAGTAGCAAATTGCAGCTACATTCAAAAGACAACATTTTATTTTTCAGTAAAATTAACAAAAAATAATAGTTTCAGAGTGATAAGGGGGGCCAGAGCTTCTTCGTTATTGTAGGGGATTATGAAAGACTGAGGATTTTTTTCTTCTAACTTTCTAATTTTACACTAATAATGTGGGGTTGGAAAAAAAAATATAGAGGAAGCTTGCCTGCATTTGCAGGAAGGTGGGTTAGGAAATAAATTAGGGTAAAAAAGCTCAGAACATACTTTCAAACTAGGATAGACGATACTGACGCCTTTGTCCACGTGCCCACCGGTGCGGGTGTGACAAAAGTTATAGTGAGTAGCTGATAGCAAGTTTTGGATCAAGAGCATATAAAATGCTTTGTAGATCAATGAATGTGACCAGAGCCTACAGTGAGACGGGAGGCGGGGAGGGTGACGTCACGTCACGGGTCGCACGTGATTCCAAGCATGTGGTTCTTGTGACGTCACCCCCAACATTGTGCATGCTTCCGAGCACGTGGTCCACATCTCCCCTTTCAAAACGACTGGCTTGCCGCGCGCTGCCACTAAACCCATACACACGTAGAATTATGATCCTTATTTTTGTCCACCGTGAATTAATCCCCGACCGGACAATCCACGTTTTTACACTAATTAAGGTATAGATGAGGAAGGTACGACTTTACAAGAAATGTATCCTCATTTGCTTGAAAGATAGTGGATTAACCATTCAGGGTAAATCTCACCTCAGTACACCCGGTTGGGATTCAAACCCTAATCTCACCATCACCTGAAACCATACTAAATTAGCCTGATGTGTTTATCCTCATGGCCATGAATGCGGGTTTAGTCGTATTTCATGGGCACGAGAGATAGAGTGTACAACTCGTCTGCTTTGGTTTATTCATGGGCGTCGTTAACGGGAGGGACACACGCCCACCCCCATAATTCAATAATTTCGTCTAATAATATGTCTTACATGATACATTTTAGTTAGTTAAACTGTATAATGGAATAAAGTATAGCATCTTGTTCGGTTTTACCCAGCTCGTATTGTGAGGCAGAGAGAAGTTTCAGCTCTCTCAGACGGCTGAAGACATATTTGCGTTCCACGATTACTCAAAAGAGACTAAGCTACGTTGCCCTTTGTCATGTTCATATAGAATCTCCGACTCAATCGATATTAGGAAAGTTTCTGTAACACTGGTCTCCCTGTTCCATTTAGTTTATTTAAATTTATGACAAGCTTATCTTACCTCCAAGGCAAGGTTTTGTCTATTGCGATTTAGAACGTTTTTTGAATGTGCGAAAACTCGTGACCTGTAAAGGGAGAAGCGCCAGGTTTTCGTGTGAAGGGAAAAGGTGAAGTTGGCTTCGCTCCTCCACCAGTAACTGAAAATGGTAATATTTACCCATCTACGAGTTTTAAATACCACGATGAAAAGCCCCAGGTTCGGTTTCCAGCCTGGACAATTTGGTTTGGCGAATTTCAACTAAGATTCCGAGATATCACTAAATTAATAATCAGGTATATGTTCTCGTCAAATTTTCGGCAAATTATACGACTCCAAGATTTTCATCTTTTACATCTAACTTCATCAGCTGCATCTTACATCTTCAGACTTATTATTATTATTATTATTATTATTATTATTATTATTATTATTATTATTAGCACCACGTCTTACTACCCATTTCAGACTTATTAAACATGGTTTTTAAGTATAAAACAACATTATTTCTCAACGTAAATATTAATTTTAACGAAAATCAGACCTTTATTTATTTGTAATATACCCATTAATTGAAGCGTGCGGTCGAATAAAGGTCTATGTTGCAATTGGTAAGCTTTGAGACAATACATTTTCAAACTTTTGAAAGTACTAATCGTCTGTGGCATCCAAGTAATACATAGACATTTTTCCACAGTACTATAAAACTCTTTAGTGCAATATTATTTCACCTGGAAATGTTGTATTCTGTTAATTAACATAAAATAGACACATTCGCGATTCCAGGTTTGCATGAATGAATTAATTAATTAATTAATTAATGAATTAGGCCAGGATGAAGACAACGCCATGCCTCTCCTTCACATTCTAAATATTCTTTAACACAATACTACATTATGGTTTTATTTTAACATCATAAAAATAAATATATACTACACTAATGGAATATCTTGTTTTGTCACAAAACTAAATATTTCAACAGCAAGAATAAATTATAATAATACATTTTAAGTTTTTTAAATGTACATAAAATAAAATAATAGAGAATACCAAAATATTAATTTTCTTAGTCTTAAACAGCTAATATTTTCTCAGTTTGCTTAATCACTGAGGGGAGCAGGCAAAGTGATAGACAACAAAGTGGTCGACACGAGAGGACAAAGTGGTAGACAGCAAACTGCTAGACACGAAGAAACGACACGGACCAAGTGATCGACACGAGCTGGACCATGTGATAGACAGCTTTCCAAGGAGGTTTCCAGAGGTAAGACCAATGTGTATGGAGCTATCCAGTGGTCCCGAGGTCATAATAGCTTCGTGATTATCTAAATTAATTTTTTTGACTATATTAAGTCTGGCGCCCAATATTATTTTGTCTATTTTCACAACTAAATTTATTTTATCCTCGTTCAGCCTATTTGAGTTTTATCACAAATTATTCCACAATCTATAATAATTAATAAAAGGAAGTGTTTGTGTTTGTGTGTGTTTGTTTTATTGTTTGTATACGATGCCTAGTCAAAACTATGGCACGCATATATCTGAAATGTTTAACATATTTGGAAGGAAGGGGGTCCAAATGCACCTCAAAGCCGGATTTTTAAATGTTTGGTTAGCTTTTTAATTAGGTTTAGAATTAAGTTTCAGAGATAACTATGATAAAAATATGCCGCATCCTCCTCGGAAATAAAAAGTGTACGAAATTGACAAGAAGAAAACAGAGAAAGACAACACTTTTCAGAGATAGCGTTTCGAAAAGAAAATCTGAAAAAGAAATTTGTTAAATTCTCATGGCAAATCGGGCACCATGAGGCCGGAGGGGAGGGGGGCGATAGATTATATAATTAATATACCACAGTGGGTCACCGGCAAAGCAGCGCGGGATTGCTAGTTATAAATATATATTATTTTCCTCTTTCGATAGACTGCGGCACTCAGGTTACCACAGTATTGATGGTAAATTTCCATAAAATAAATCCCATACTTCTTCTATACAAATAGGGATAATATTTCTCTAAATTCTACTTCTCTTTCATTAGTGTAGTTAAAATATGCCTAGTTCAGACGAGACCTAAGACTTAGCAGGAAGATATAGGTGATTATTCTCTGAATATTCCCTTATCACTCGTTATCTAACTATGTGTGTACTATATATGTGATCAACTAAATAGTGTGTTTGAATTCCAATTTGTACACATTTTAAAAGTATTATCATCTCAGCTTTGCTAAATAACAGACACTCGTTTTCAACCTTTCAAAAAGCTGATAAATATTCTTTAATACGAATAATCCCTCCATATTACGTTATCAATTATAGGAATCATCTCTGTTCTTTTTGTAATCTACTGTGTATAATCATCAGTTTCTTAACTCCACCTTAGCCCCCCCGATTTGGCAACACCGATAGCTCAATGTGTATCCCTCGTCATATACAAGGAAAATAGATTATAATCTATAGCAGGGGTGTCCAACGTGGCCCGCGAAGTTTTTTTGGAAAAGTCATTTACTGTAGTAAAATTAATATTTTTAGCCGAGAAACGGAAAGTTTTGACTGGCTTGGTAAAAAATCCATGATAGCTTCAACTGATGTTTGTTCAATAATAAACTTAACTGCGCTCTATTTTTAAAATAATTTTTGGTCGACCTCGTTGGTCTTGGGGTAAGGTGCTCAAATTAGGCCCCGATGTTCGTGAGTTCGACGGATTTTTCTTGAACGATAACAATTCTTAGCACAACTTCCCTAGGAGAAAAAGTAAATCCGTCGGTCCCATGTCGATTGTGGCATGTAAAAGAAGCCTGGAAAGTATGTGAACGTACCTTTCCCGCAAAAATTGGTAGACCCTTTCATTCTCATTCATAGGAATTCTCGTATGGTTATATAATCGGTCGGTTCAGAAAGTGCACGTTAAATACCTCAAATAAATGGGGGGAAAAGTTTGTGTATTCGGGCGAATTTTATTTCTTTAAACCCGCTAGCCGATTATGATCCGGCCCGCCACTATACTCGTAGATTAAATTGTGGCCCTCAGCCGTTGGAAATCTCTGGTATAGAGCGTCACTCTCGCAATAGACTAGATCGGCGATGA
This sequence comes from Timema shepardi, assembly GCA_902151425.1. Lineage (NCBI taxonomy): Eukaryota > Metazoa > Arthropoda > Insecta > Phasmatodea > Timematidae > Timema > Timema shepardi. The sequence continues at coordinate 12,607 of CABFVX010004875.1, forward strand.
TGGGGAGATTGGGGTTTGAATCCCGTTCGGGGTGTTTTTCCTCAATAGTTATCTACTCTACCTCCACGCAAATTCGGGTATATTTCCTTTAAATTCAACCTTCCTCATCTTTAACAAACTTGCCTAGTTGGTGCACAGGCGTATAGGCCAAATGGATATTAAGACACTGTATACTATAACTGTATACTATCTATAGGCCTATACCGTTTTTTAAATAAATATATATATATAGCTTCAGAAGATACATTTAGTAATAACAACATCCCTTGAATATTTGTTAAAGAAATTGTGCCATTTAGTACTCATTTTTACTCATTCTGCTCACCTAGATTAATTAACGTGTGTGGAATAGGTTTACATCATAAAAAAGGGAGATAAATGAGTATTTTTATTAAAACTAGACCCATATTGAAGAATCATCCATAAAATATGAGTGACTATCGACATTTTTATGAGGAAGAAATTAAATTTTCAAAATAAAATATAGCCTATGTTACTCGCTGATAATGTAGCTTTATATTGGTGAAAGAATTTTTAAAATCGGTCCAGTAGTTTTTGAGTTTATACATTACAAACAAAAAAACCAAAACTAAAATCGTTCCTCTTTATTATATTAGTGTAGATTATTATCAAGAAGTGAATAATTTAAGTCTTTACTTCAACTGGTTTTTAATGAAAGAAAGAAATCATAAGGAACATGCAATACATACGAGCCATGTTGTGTTTTCCCCGTTATGCCCTCCCTCTCTTCTCCTATTTCCTCCTCGTATCCACGTTAATGTGTTTATGTGTGTGCATGTATTGAAAGGGCAAGACAAATGAGGTAAGCTAGTGTTGAGTACAGAGATAAGCTATATTTGCCATTCAGAGGAGGTGTCGATGATACAGTCTGTGTTCAAACTGGTCGCTGTGGACATCTCATCCTCCGACACATCTCTTTATCAACACAATCACTTCGCGACACTAGAACAGGGAAGATTGAGCAAGGTGGGTGATCCATGGATACAGTTCATTTTATACTTATGATTAGGTTGTTGGTACAAATCTGTGAATAATTAATATTATGATACTTTTTAGCTGGTAGTTTCAGCATCAACGTGCCCATTTAATTATACATTCAAGGAAATTGTTACATTATTTATTTATATTTATTTAGTTACAAAAAAAACTAATAAAAATATTTAAATAAATAGTAAATGCATAAGAATTCAAAAAGCAATGACATAATCTAACAAATAAAAAAGCAATAACAATAAACAAACAAAAATCAGAATAATTTAAGTTTAAATGTTTGAGGCATAGAATATACTGGGTAAATTAATGATAGGGGTGCTCCTTAAATAACTCTCTTGAGTTTGGCTTTTCTTTCGTGATAAAAGTCGAATTCGACAAACCTAGTTTTGGCGCTAAGATACAATGGTCTATAGGGCAGGGCTCACCTTAGCGAGAGAAAATAATTTTAGTTTATGATAGTCCCAAGAACAAGGACAAATCAAGGACAAATTTACAAGTAATGTTGGTGAAGATATTAAAAACAAAAAGGGCATCACATTAAAGTACACGCGAGAAAAGAGTTTGGAGCCCTAAAAGATTTCGAGTTTGTCATAATCATACTAAATCAAGTTAATGTATCATAGCAAGTAGCAACAAATTTACGTTGAACGTTTTCCAATCTTAGAGAGTCGGTTAAGGTAATTGAAGTCCAAGCAATACTTCCATATACAAGCTTAGATATTAGTAGGGCTTACTAAAGGCATAAAATACACTCAACTTTCTTAAATGGAGCGGTAGTAAATTATTAAGTCCAAATAGTTTAAACAATCGAGATATTATATTGTCAACATGATAGTTAAAATATAGTTTATTGTCCAGGAGAACACCTAGATCAACGGTTCCCAAAATGTTGTACACGAACCACCAGTGGTACACCGTAGGAATTGTTTTCTGAAAGGCCTTTTTCCCTACCAGAAATCTATTATATAGTAGGATATTGGTAGGAAAAAAGACCTTACAGAGAGTAATTCCTACCGTGAATGGAGTATACGTACAATTATTCCCAGTGATACGACGTGAGAAGCCAAATAAAACAAGCAACCATAAGTCGAGAAAAAAATAGATTTATATATTACGACCAAGTTTAACCAAAATCGAAACAGATTTAAACAATGCTTAAAGGGGTGGCAACACTTATTCAAACTCAAACAACCACGCAATATGTGGGGCACCATTAAATCCTTACCGAAATAATAAATGCTCAGCATTATCTTGGTGGCACTCTAAATTAAGGAAATTGTTGGGATGGTACGCCATTCAAAAAACCTGGGAGCTGCAGACATAGATCATTAATACATAGGGGGCGAAATATGTTATAAATAACCAATTTATAAGTAAAAAATATAGAATTATGTTTCCTAGTTTAAGATATGGATTTTGTCTTTGATTTATAATAATAATGAATCAAATAGCCAAAGCTATTATTTATGCTTTTTAGTGAGGAATACTCCATTTAGACATCATATTCTAAAAATTGAAAAATGACACCTGAACATGGGAATCAAATCTGGGACCTTTGTCTCAGTATGTCAATGCTCATACCACTGAGCTATTCAGGTCTTGGGTTCGATTCGCGTGTCCAGGTATCATTTTTCAATATTCAGAATATAATAATAACACAAAATAAAATAATTTGTGCATACACAAGCTATTTTAAAAGATGAGTTAATAGCGCCTCTGACTGCGCTATAGAGAATTTCGAATCATTCTAACCGCACCTAATTTCGCTTTAGGGGAAGGATAAGATAAGAAATTCCAAACCCACCCAAAATTGAATCAAAGTTTTAAGGTTGATCATCTAGAGCAAAATGCCTTATTAATCTTAACTATAACTAAGGCCTATTTTTTATTACTTGGCCTTGATTGAGATTATCGTAGCGCTGTACTACAGACGACGTCGAACCTTCTCTCTCCCTCTTTTTTTTTTATTTAGTTCAAAGTGAGATCGCGTCGAAATGTAATTTCTATTTGGCACGAAAGAAAGCGATGTCTGAGTGTTTCGGAATTCAATATAATTTTGGTGGCAAGCAATAAAAGCCATACTTGTGTTAGGAACTTACATAGCTATTAGTATAACAAAACAATCGAATTTAGAAATTGTTCCCCATACTGTGTGGTAGTGTCAGGAGACTTGTGTTCCATACAATAAGGACAATGTGTGTGTGTGCCCTTCAATGAGCACATTGTATGAATGTGGTTGTAGAAGACATAAGACACAAAGGCCATGAGGACCAACTCGCTGATAAGCACGCTATGCCCTTGTTCCAACACTTCACGGGAGTTCGACCTGGTGACCCCTCCGGTCCAGAACCACAACACCACCCCTAGTGGCGTTATCGGCTCCAGCAGCTCTCTAGATCCAGACAAACAGGTTAGTTTATTTTTGTTGAGCGAGCGACTCCAGTCCTGCGCGGGAGAGCATCGAGGCATGTGTTCTCAGTGGGCACTATTGAATGATTTAAAATATCATTTCCAAACCATCGAATGAGCAAGAGCATTTTTTATTGGAATAAAATTGACTATTTATTCGTTGTTGATCGCTAGTCAACCTTGCGTTCGTCATACCTCATACATGGCCTTTAGCTGTAACAAAGCTGAGTATTCAAAACAATCATTTATATTATCCATTTTATTGCTTTTTGAGAGTGTCGTTAAGCTTTAGTCAGAACTTGGAAACATTGTTGTCCAACTGTTACCCAACTGTTCCCCAACTGTTCCCCAACTGTTACCCAACTGTTGGCTAACATGAGAAACATGTTTCGCGTCCAGACTACAATGATGAAACATTTGTTTCCCGTACAGAGCTCAGTTGAGTGAAAGATGTCTGTTGAAGATGCTGCCATGGCTTGTGCTTTGTATGTAGTTACGAGTTGTTCAAGAAGACAGAAAAGAAGAAAACGGGGGTGGTTCGCAAAGTGCTTCAAAATGGTTCGTACTATTCAAATACGCTTCTGACAGAACTGAAGCTCGAAGACGGCATTGGTTTTAGAAACTTCACTCGCATGTCGCTTACATATTTTGAAGCTATTTTATAATGGTTGGTCCCAGGATGATGAAAATAGACACACGAATTATATCAGCTATCTACCTACTAGCCCACGTTGAATATATATATATTAGATATTTAACGTGCACTTTCTGAACCGACTGACGAGAATGTTTATGAGCGAGAGTGAAAATCCCTATCAATTTTTCTGGAAAGGTATTTTTACCTACTTTTCAGGGTTACTTTACATGCCACAATCGACATGGGACTGACGTCCCATATATAGTCCCATATATAATCATCACGTCTTACTAACTTACTACTTGCGAAATATTCTTTTTCTAAATTTAAAGTCTAGTATTATTGGTAAGCAGTATCTTGATATTCCTTGCTGAATGATTGTCGTCCATACCGACCTTACGGATTAAAATGTTTTCTTGCTATTCTTACGATAAATATTAATTGATTTTAAAGTTATTATTAGAAAGCAGGCCTAAAATAAATTTCACTATAACATATTCTACCTGTCGACCTTGGTAGTCTTGGGGTAAAGTGCTCGCCTAAACCCGATGATCATGGGTATAGACCCAACCGAGGTTAACGGATTTTTCTTGAGCGATAAAAATCCGTAGCACAACTTCCTTTGGAGGGGAAGTAAAGACGTCAGTCCCATGTCATATATATAATATAATATAAGTAGAACTAGTAAAATATTCAAACAGTAAGGTTGACTATCGATTAGCACCAACGTGACGGAATTTGAATACTTACTTTCCATTCAAATGATTTGTACACAATCGAATGGATAGTCTAATACTATCGAATTATTCGATAGTTTTCATTCGATAGTGTCCATCACTAGTTCTTACACGGCTCCTAAGCTTTTGGATAATTTTTAAAGATGTTTATAAATTTTGTGGGTGATTTAACGATGTTTCTTAACATTTGTAGACGATTTAACGATGTTTCCCAATTGTTGTAGGTGAATTAAAGATGTTTATTAACCCTTTGAAATGGTTTAACGATGCATATTTTTTATTTAAGATGATTTATTGTTGATACTGACTGTATGCATACTTTTTATGTTGCTGGCTATTATAGTTGTTAAAACATTTCAAATACATATTTATTTGACGATTTAAATCGGTGTATATTTGTAGACGTTAAGGTAGGGATATATGGAAGGTGAGAAAAGGTAAGGGTTTTTGCAGTTTTGATAACAAAACATTTATTTGACCAAAATAAATAAAATATCGCTGCAGTACAAAGAGTCTATTTTTTCCCCATGGTTATATTATTATTATTATTATTATTATTATTATTATTATTAGCACCGCGTCTTACTACCCGTTCGGGTTATACGCACTTACGCTAATGTGTAATGGTAGGGTGATTGTGAGATGAAATGAAGGACCTACAGTTTAACGTGGAATCCGAACCACGGTGGAGACCTGGCATTCCCCACATTAACAAGATTTCTTGTAAGAGGTGAAGGAAGGGTTTGGTAATCAAAGTGGTTATATCAATAGTAGTTTAATATGTCATGAGCATAACGGCATTGGATGACACACTTTTTAAATGAAGAGAAAAAGATGTCATTAAATAACAGGAAACCCTTGACAGATATCCAAAAACTGTTTATATCACTACGTGAAGACAATTAAATCCTATACTATATTTTTTTATTGAAGCAATATTTTGTCCATAAAAAGTTTGTCTATAAAAACTGCAAAAACACTGGCATATTCTCCACTGTATACTCACCTTAAACGTCTTCAGAACGTTAACAGTCACTTAAATGATGAGATTTTAAGCCTATTTGAAAATGACTAAATATTACAACTGAATACTAACGAAAAATAAGTTAACAATTACCTGCTTCAGTGTCCGTATGGTCTAACGCGCTACTATCGCAGTAGACTAGACTGCTGATAACGGGGAGATCGAGGTTCGAATCTTGGTCGGGTGTACTGAGAATGGTATTTCCAAAATGGTTTTCCACTCTACCTCCAGGTAAATGCGAATACACGTCCTCTAAATACAGCCTTTCAAATCCCTAATTCTATTAGCGTAATTAGCACGTAAGCGTATAACCCAAACGGTTAGTAGGACTTGGTGCTAAAAAAAAAAGCTAACAGTATATGAATACTCACACCAGTGAACACGCGGACAAAGGCGTCATTTTCGGCTTGTTTGGTTTGCTGTTCGTGAAGAGGTTGGGGTTTTAATCCCGTCCGTTTGTGTTGAGGGTGGCTTTTCGTAAACAGCTTCCCACACTCTTCACTGCTATGGTAGGGACACTCAATACTACCTCCTCGTTCCTATTCCGTTTCAAATATGCGATTAACCAAGATGGGTAGCAGTATTTGGCTCGCGTATTTGGATTGTTGATTGTAATAGAGTGTATATTTTATAACGCAATGGCTTCCAAGGGCTGTAATACTTTTTAAACTATTAAATTCAATTTTAGCATATTTAAAAAGTTTTACGATAGTAGACTGTGAGATTTAATAAATCTGTATCAAAATTTGGACAAAAACGTAATTTTCTATGAATCCCTAATATATATATATACATTTATTTGAGGTATTTGACGTACATTTTTGGAACCGACTAATTATATCACGACTCGAATTATAAACTAATTTAAAACTAGAACAAGCATAACATCCAGCCACGGCCATTAACTCATCTCATCGCTGTGAAATGAGGTTTGCAAGGAACGTACTTGTAAAACAGTTGAGTGATTGTTAAACCTCTAGTCAGTGAAACATTAAAAGTGAGTAAAGGAGTTAATTTAATATAAGAAGAAATAGAAATAGATTTATTTATTTATTATGGAATAAAATAAATAAATATGAATTGAAGAAGATGACAAACAATATTTATTAAGGATAGAAACCTTAAGTCAGGAAAAATCGATTAAGTTCTATAACCACTTCCCTAAGAATACCAAAAAATTACTCAAAATGTTAAAGAACAAAATGGTCATACAATTAGGAGGTTTGACATTGTCCTAATATATTAAAAAGTTAACAATTAGCATATGAAATAGTCAAGGACTCGTTATACATGATAGAGAATAAATAAACAAATCATATGAATGACATTTTTACTAAAATTTGATAAAAAGTTGTGACAAGGATTAATACACTTGCACTTAATTGAAGGAATAATTAAAGGTGATTGACGGTAAATAGATTTAGGCAGTTAGTTAGATTATAAAACACACCTTAGAGATAAACGATGATAAAATTACATGCGAAACATCATCATACGTCAATAAGTTGATTATGATAGAAGTTTAATGTCTGCGTTAAAGGGGGTTTAACATTAGTGTAAACAGCCGTCTAAATTAATGTAATCACAGATATGTTGTAAAGCAAAACTTTTATGGTCAAAATAAATTAGGCATAAAGGTTGTTTATATACAGTCTATAATGCTACAAAAGAAGTGTAGACAAAAAAATCGTTGAGAGATAATGTTATATTGTTAACGAAATATTAATTAAAGAACGTTCTTTATCTGAGGTTTAGTTCCTCTCCTTAAAACATTGCTAAGCCTCTAGGCGGGGGACGTGACGACATGTTTCGGCTTAATCAGCCATCATCAGTTCTGAGACAAAACCAATGCAAATACTAAGTGTTGGGTAATAAAAGTAATATACAGGAAAAATATACACTCGAAGAAGGAAACTCAGACACGCTATCAACTGAGCTAAGGTATTGGGATGTATGTATGTACATGTATGAGGTATAAAATATAAAGCTATATCAACTAATCCACTCATGTATAAAAAAACTATTCCGTTCAACTAGCGATGGAATCTAATTTTTGAATTCGACTGTACCAATGAATGCATTTCTTAAAAGTGTTATCATGATATGTATCATTATGGATTTGATTTATGCTCATCTTAAATGACTTAACGTCTTGTTAGCAATAATATTTTTTATCTTATGATGACAGTTATTCTCTCCTTATCAGATAGTTCTCCGATAAGTGCGGCGGAAAAGGGGACTTATAAAATACGACCAATGCTGCTATGATTGACTGCTAATATATATTTAATTTTTTATACAGTAAATAATTGGCAAACAAAGATTAGATGAACGAAAACAGCCTGAAATTTAAAAAAAAAACTCAGTTCTAATCAATATCTTTGTTTTACGGACGCTGCACAATCTAACCTTGAATCTGGAAGGATTTACGGACGTAGTATTATCTAGCCTTAGATCTGGGAGTATTTTATGGACGTTACACTATTTAACTTTGGATCTAGAAGAGTTTTACAAAAGCGGAACAAACTAACCTTGAATCTGGAAATATTTGTTGGACTTTGCATTATCTAACCTTGGATCTGAAAGAGTTTTACAGAAGCGGAACAAACTAACCTTGAATCTGGAAATATTCAACGGACTTTGCATTAGCTAACCTTGATTCTAGACGAGTTTATGGACGCGGCAAATTATAACCTTCAATCTGGAAGGGTTATGGACGTGGCACATTATAATGTGGGATCTGGAAGCGTTTGTGGACTTGGCGTAATCTAACCTGGGATCGAGAAGGGTTTTACTTGTGTAGAACAATCTAATTTTAGATCTGGAAGTTTTTTACGGACCTCTGGTGTGCAAAACTACCTTAGCTACGCAATTTTACAATGTCTAATTAAACCAACCCTCAATATAATCTATAAAGGAAATGAATATTTCCTCTTCACAACGAGATTACTCAGAGAGCAGTTAGAAAAGTTGCCTTGATCTCCTGTTTGGACGCATGATACTAACAACTGTAGACAGTAAAGCACCAAGGCCACATAAAAGACCAAGGCCGTACCTAGGAAAAACCTTTAGGAGCTTCAACCCTCCCACCCTTTTTTTTAATTGTTCACAGTGTCTTACTACCTATTCAGTCCATACGAATTTTTCATTAATTACATTGTAGAAATATGAAGGTGTAAGTAATGTAACCAACCGTACTACTACTACTACTACTACTACTACTACTACTACTACTACTACTACTACTACTACTACTACTACTACTACTACTACTACTACTACGAAGAGGAAGAATAAGAAGGGAATGTTCTTGACGCTATCTTGCCCATCTACCTCTATTGGCATGAAGGGAGAGTGGGACAATCCTGAGGAAAAACCAATATCCGATCGGTATCATAGTCCCGATCTCCTCCTCAGCAATACAGTTTACGGCGAGAGTGAAGCCTTAGATCACGCTTCTATCAAAGCGAATGAAAATACCATTAATATTGTGTTTTACTATTCTTTCTCAATGCCTACACTGTACAGGATTGTAGCTTAATAATAATGAGTCTTATAAAATTCTTAACCCCAATTATATATTTTTACTAAGTATTGTGATCGTCAAAAAATCGTACTCGAAATTCTGATAAATGTCGACTTTTCATGACCCCTGAAACAGAATAAGTGTTTTTGCAATGCCGTTTGTTTGTACCTCAGCCTGGAACCGAAAGCATTTTACCGATTGGGCGAAAACTTGGTATGTAGGGTTAACATAAGCTCCCCCAAGGTTTTTTTAAATTGGAAGATAACTAACCCTAAAATTAAGGGTCGCTTATTGAAGGACAAGATAACATCTATTTTCTCAAAATCCGCTCTAATGATTTTAATTACATTTTTTTTATCTATACACTATTTAACATTACAAACAAAATGGAAATTTTAATTTTTCCATAAAAATTACGTTGAAGAAACTATAGACAAACAGAAAGTTCCAATGTGGACAATTTCTCCGTTACTATTTGATATTCAAAATAACCCATCATTGTAAAGTTGTAGTACAGTTAAAATTAAAAATATTTAAATCTTGAAGATATTTTTATAAAACCAATAGTGTCTATGCTTAAACAAACATAATTATAGACTATAGTATATTATTTTATAAAGTACTACTTAGAAATTGGTTGTTATACTTTTTGGTGGACATACATTCTCCTCTTTTCTCAATGTTTATGTTATTATATTCGTGATCTTTAGTGGAGTGTTTCTGCAACAGTGTATTACTTAGTTTCACAAATTTCACGAGTTTTTAGTTAATGTATCTGTTTTAAGATTAAAGAAAGAGAAAATGTGTGCGGTTCATTGTACTATTTATTTAATCTTTAAATTGCCAATTAAAAGAGATTCAATGTTAAAATATATCCTCGCATCTTTTGTTGGGGACCTCACCTGAGCTATCTCAGGTATACCCACTTACTCTCCAAGAAATTTTGGGTATGGTGTGGTCACGCGTGTGAGGGGGCGGAAATTACCCAGTTCTATTTCGCAAAAAACTTACGGAAGTTTTTTTTAATCGAACCTTTTTAACCATGTGAATAATGTATAAATGGCGGTAGCCGGATGGACGTACAGTATTTTGTTTGTAATGAAGATAATGGCGTTCGTGGTCAGTGCTTCTTGCACATCAAGGCCTACAGTACGGTCCATTTGTCTACAACATTTCTCTAGACATTTCTCTCTCTGCAAGATATATTATTCTATTTGTTACAATTTTAATATATTTAGTATTGGTTTGTGCATTTTGGACCCAAGAGTTATTCGCACGGATGGGCACGAGGACAAAGGTGCCGTTCTTGTCTTGTCTAGTTTGCCGGTGAAGGAGAGGTTGAGGTTTAAATTCCGGCCATTTGCACTGGGGGTGGTGGCCTACTCTTAGAATATATCCCTGTAATTTTCTCATCTTTTCTGAATGCCAATACATGTGCATTTCTTACACACCTCCCCTCCGATTAAACCACTAATATCCATAATATTAAAGTAATAAAAAAAAGACAGATTTGTTCAATTTTAGTGACTTGTAATAATTTTAATAACAGAAGTACCCGGCGTTGCCTGTGGTAGCCAAGGAATTTTTGGTAGCTTATAACAGACTGAAAAAAATTCTTCTTTTTATCTCTTCCGACCCAGTCAATATATTTTTTTTAATCTAAAATTTAAAATTCCAGATTTAAGATGCATATATTCATGCACAGGGGTTACTCATTTTAATATTTCAGCCTTCTGCATGTGGTAGATATCACTCAATGCTCATGACAAACAGACAAACTCTTCATTTTATTAATAAAGATAAATAAACGCTCTATCATTATTGGCTACTTTATAATGTTTTTTTTTAAAACAGTGTTTTCCAAACTTTTTCTTGTCAGGGTACTAGCCTAACCAGTCTACCCCCTCTCGTCATAAAAAGAGAAACAAGTTCCAGCTATCCTGTAAAGTGTAAAGTATCAAAGGTCATTCTAAACTTTAATAAAGCCCAAGGCTAGGCGCCCGTGGGAGACTTTTTATTAGAAACTATCTAGTTGCATGAATGAAATACATAGATCTGTGTCGTAGTGCACGCACAGGGCAGGGCAACTTTGTGCTGCGGAAACTTACAATAACAGCATTCACTATCCGTTTCGGTAATCTCATGGTCTAACGCGTCACTCTCGTGTTAAACCGGATTGCTGGATACAGGGAGATCGGGGTTTGAATCCCAGTCGGGTATACTAAAGAAGTTTAAAAAGAAGTTTCCCACTTTCCTTCCACGCAAATGCGGGTAGATTTTTATGAAATTTTCCCTTCCTCGTCCCCATCCCACTAGCGTGATTAATGTATAAATGCACTTAGCCTAAACGGTTACTAATAAGACTTTATGGGAAAAAACAACTTAGTGTCAAGTCAAATAAGGACGTTACGTGGTAGAAGAAAGACTTATAAAACAATGAAATCACGTCAAAAGTTGCATTGATCTGTCCATCAAACTTGATATTGGGGGTGTGCGAAGTCCACTTTTTTCAATCCGAAGTGAAATCGAATCAAAAATATGAAATATTCTTGAAGGCGAATCGAAGTCTGAATATTATTGGTTAAGTGTTTTATGCTTCAAAAAGTATTATATTATGGTTGATTATATAACTTTATGCACTAAAATTCCTTGGAAAATGTTTTATTGTACAATTGTTGGTAATTTTTTGTTTTAATCTGAGGACTCAAGTTTTCATCACAGCTTAAAATTAAATTATTTCGTTTTTTTTCCCATATTAATATTGATTCGTAATGTATATAACAACAGATCAGAATGGAAATAATTGAACATAAATTGATTATTTTATATGTCCATATTTTTATTGGCGAAGCTTCGTAATTGTCGAAGCCAAAATTTTGTTCAAAGCGAAATTTAAGATGATCTTTGTTTAGACCCAAGTTGAAGTTTTGAAGCTTCGATGGTACGTCACATACCCCCTGCAATTTTTCGCCTATATCTGAAGGTAAGCGTACCACAGTTTGAGAGAATGTATTTTAAAAGGTTTTTGAAAATATGAAATCCCGATAATAGTTTGTTTTTGTATTCTTCACAGATCATGTAACTTTCCACTCGGGCTATTATTTTCATTACGGTCATAACTGTTGAGAAATAGTGAATTGTTGAAAATAAATCTTGCTTTATGTTACGAAAGGCCTTGACTAGATTCCTTTGCCACGTCTATTCTCTGTAAAAATCAAAATAATCGATTTTCTATTTAAAAAAACCCAAAACTGATTCATTGCGGGGATGTCCTCTTGCAGGAGTTCTCTAATATAAGTTTTAAATGTTTACTTATTTCTCGTAATGTTGTTGAGATATATAACGTACACTTTCTTGACACATTCATTTTATCAGCTAAAAGTTTACTTACTAGCTTAACCTAAGACGGTATTTCTAATCCAATACAATACAATCGGATTTAACTCCTAGATATTTAATAATTAAGCAGCAGGACTTACAAATTATCTTAACTTAGAACAGTAGTCTAATATTACAAATCCAGTCCTAGCTCCGATATATTTAGAGCGCCACCTAAAGAATCAGGGTCTCCTAGATTTGTATCGACCATTCTAATGGCCCGCTGACACGAGCGATGTTTTCGTACTTAATTCTGTTGTGAAATTTATATTCAAATAATGATGTCTACTATCGCAATTAACCATCTAAGAATCCACTATGAAAAATACTACTCATATTATTCACACGGTCAAGTTTTCATACTTGTTTTGAGAAAAGTAATAGTTTATAGCAATTTTTTTAAATCTAAAACCTAACTTTAATTAAGACTACTTTCATCAAACCCTTTTTAAAGACAATTAGTTTTTTTTAAAAAAGACAAGGAAATTACTTCAGTTTGTAATGCAAGACAATTTGCATCTTTTCTACGCATATTTTTTTTTAACTAAACATCGCTAAAAACTATTAGCTACGCTACTGCCTGATTACGTACAGGCTTCCGTGATAAATAGTTTTTTTTTGCCGACAATCACCAAGATATTTGGTAGTTTACAAGATAATAGTTTACTTATACTGATTTCAATAATGAATTATGTACGAAAACATCGCTCGTGTGTACGGACCATAAACAGCTCATGAGGGATTTTTTTAGAAATAAAAATAAATAATTTAACCTACCAGAATATACTGTTAACCATTAAATTATTCACACATATACATACGTTTATATAATCGGCTTAGCTACCGTGTTAAAATGGCAAATTTGTTAGCTAGAGAACGTCAAGTAATTCAGATATGATAATTTAAAAAATTGCTTTTCTAATCCCATCCAAGTTACTTGAATAATAGTTTTGTTGAGTAAGGTATTTAATGTATGTATTTATATTATTTTTTTTAGCACCGCATCTTATTATATGAATATTTACATGTTTAACCAGTTATACAGACTGAGTTTATCACATTCGCATTTAAAAGTAATCTGCTACTTAAGTTATTTGAGTAAAAATGTCAAATAACTTGCCAACTTTTTTTTATAATCCGATTATATAGCCAACAATATTTTATATTCGTACGATTGACTTAAGTACCACATATTAGTATCTGTCCGTGCTATTCGTATATTAGCACTGATGATTTAAGGATGAGAAAGGTCGAAATATAGAGGGAATTCACCCGAATTTATGTAGAGGAAGAACAGTAAACCATTAGTAACCCCTTCAATACATCCCTCTGGTATTTGAGTCCCGACCTCCCCGTCACTCGGCAAACCAAACTAGATGAGGTTAGCGCCTTAGCCCGCGTACCTGCAGATACGGATATAAAGTTATTAGTACAAACGACTTATTTTTGAAGGGGCTCAACAGACTCTATTTTGATTCCCACTGCCTTGGTCTGAGGGGCAAGGACCAGATGATAAGACATTTTACCCGCATCGGTGGGTATGTGGTCTCATATTGACTGGTTTGTCAAATGATGGAGAGTAGAGCTTCGAATCCCAACTGTATTTACTGAAGGGCATTTTCCTAAATGGTTTCCCACTTTCCCTCCACGCAAGTATAGCCACACTTTCTCTGTCCTTTCTTCCTCATTTTTACACCTCATTGGTGTAAATATGTGGGTAGCCCGGATGGATAGTGAGACGTGGGGTTCATGAATACAATGGTTATAAAGGATTTAACCTCTTCAACCTTCACCCCTTAAATTAACTTAAGAAGAAACGCGCCTGCATTAGCGTGAATATAGGATGGAAACTCGCATTATTGGACCCGGCCATGATCTGAAGCCTAGCTCTCCCCCCATCTCCCGTATCTGACAACGCCCTCTTATTTAACGGGTCTAACAACTGAGACCTCAAAGAGACTGGACCACCTTGAATGTGTCATTCAGTAGGTTCAATGTTCAATGACACCTCTCCAAATAATTCTCTCGCGGGCATGGCCTACAACTTGTAAATGGGCGTAGAGGTAACTTCCTTAAGGTGCGGAAGAAGGGAGCGCGAGTAATTTTACCGTTTTTATAGTATTACATTATTTGGCCAAAATAAATAAGATATTTCTCCAGTAGCAACATAGAGTTTAGTTTTCTGCACATGCTAATATCAACTTATTTTGATTATCTGTAGAGGATGTCCTGGAATTTTGTCAAAACATTTTAAACAAAGATAAAAAGTTTTGACAAAATTCCAGGACACCCTTGACATATATTCAAGATCTGTTGATATTAGCATGTGCAGAAAACTAAATTCTATGTTGCTACTGGAGAAATATTTGATTTATATTGGCTAAATCTTTCAATTCTATAAAAACTGTAAAAGCACTTGCTATCCCTTCTACCAAATCTTAAGCTGGCTACACAAAAAACAAAGAGACACCCGCTTCGGTGGTCACATGGTCAAGGCGCTACTCTCGCAATAGATAAGATGTCGATGATGAGGAGATCGTGGTTCGATCCCAGTCAGGTGAACTTAGGGTGATTTTTCCTAAACGATTTCCCATTCTCCACGCGAATGCGGAAATTTTTTATCTAAATTCAACCTCTTTATCCTTAAACCATTAGCGTAATTAATACATAAGCGTACAACCCGAATGGGTAGTAAGACGTGGTGCTACAAACAAACAAAAAATTCCTTGAAAGTGTGACTAAGAATTTGAAGTATGGTGCGCACTGAGATCAGACACAATACTAACTTTCAACTGAAAATCTTAAACTGTTATTTAAGAAAAAAATCTATGTACACTTATGGCTACTTATGGCTAACTGATCTGAAAGAAGTATTTTCCTGCAAGTGTTTATAATCTTCCCCAGCTAGAAGATAAATTATCGTCAGCCATATTTTTTATATGATCATAATGCGGTATATGCAAATACAATATGATTTTCCAAGTAGTATTATTGCTGTGGAGCAGCAGACATTCGTTAAAATTAATAAATAGCTAATATACGAGTATAATCGAACTATAGCAATTTTCTCCTGCGGGATGTTAGAATAGTGAGCCCAGCTTGCAGTGAGAGGCGACTTAAAGGAGAAGCTTATACGCAGGACATACCTCCTTCATTCTTTCTCACTGTTGTTTCTTCATTTTCCTTCCGCTTCTGTCCGCTTCCTTCTTTCTTCCCTATCCCTGCCATTCTGTCTTGTGCAGAATCTTTCAAGCACTTCGTTGATGACCTTGGCAACACCCATAGCTTCCCTCAAACAACTATTGCAGGGGAGCTCCGTTATAGAAGTGCGCCGATTGCGATATATTAGTAGAAGGGACCTGAGTCTGACAATAACCAGTTACCCTACTTCTAGAAAAGATCGGTAGCATTCATGAGGGCTCCGGACGTAAAATTGGCACTTTCCTGCATCCAGTTGCTGTAATGACTTCTCTCCTAGTGATGCTTCATGCGAAGGGTGTCATGTCTATTTTCGTATGGGGGCTCTGTCGTGAGAGTCAACAGGGCCCTATGTCGTTTTACCAACTAGGATCACCTTGGGTCTACGATTCAAGTATTTTGCAGTTCGTCACCAAACGGCATGCCCAAAGTTATTGTGAAAGTGGACACTCGCACCGTTCTTCAAAACCCTGCTGGAAATGTACTACTCAGCCCTTCATATGGCCGTAAAAAAGAAAAGAGGTGGATACTTGAAAGGCTGTCCAGCCCTACTCTGGAAAAAATCCAGGAAATAGTGAGACCCCATACCCGCTTCCTGGTAATGTTTCGAGTAGATGACTTTGAGAATTTCAAACGGGTTGTTGCATTTATCCTCAGAAGAGTGATAAATTGGATTAGAAAAATTGGAAGACTCAATAGGAAAACTGAGCATGGCACTATCATGATTCAGACCACGACTGGCATTAATTCTTCTGACATAATGGTGATTACTGAAATACAATTGACTAAAACGGCTCATATACAGGTAAAGGTGGAATCACACAGGTACCTCAACGTTTGCAAGGGAGTATTCACTTGCTATTACCTCAACTGCGTGATCACTGAATAAATTTGTGAGCATTTCACTGAAATTTAAAGTATTATAAAAAAAAGGACAAGAAAAAAAGGCGTGTACGTATATCCTCATGTTTGCGACTCCTACCATTCCAGAGGAGGTCTGAGCAAATTTTCACGTGCTCAAGGTCCGGCCATATGTTCCCAACTTTCGGTGCTTTTTTCAGTACCAGGAATTTGGGCATACGAAGCTGTGATGTCGTGGTAATCCAACCTGTGCACATTGCTTACTGGAAGCTCACGATACACCTTGTGAGTCTCCTAAGTTACGCGTTAACTGCAAAGGTCCCTAATCTGCCTTATATTGGGCCTGTCCAAAATAGAAGGCAG
Organism: Timema shepardi; assembly: GCA_902151425.1. Taxonomy (NCBI): domain Eukaryota; kingdom Metazoa; phylum Arthropoda; class Insecta; order Phasmatodea; family Timematidae; genus Timema; species Timema shepardi. The sequence continues at coordinate 29,754 of CABFVX010004875.1, forward strand.
AGAAAAAAGACCTGGCGATTCAATTTGAAAATAAAATCTCTTATGCCCAGGCACGCAAAGAACACGTATCAGGTCAGGCTAAGGTTTTTCAGACACCACATAGCAAATTTGTTAGTCAAAACATAAACTGTATCAACTATCATTGCGCAGTTAATATTTCTAAGACATCTTCTCAACCTATGCCACTAGTCTCTTGCCGAGGCATTAACAATCATACCACGCCAACTCCGGTGGTGCCAAAACCTAAATTTGCATGGGAGGGGATACTTTACTAGAGATACTCTTCCCCAACACCCTCGTATCCCCTGAGGGGAACACCCCTGGGTCCATCCCAGTTGACCGCCCCAGGCTCATCCCAGGGAAGTAAAATAACTGTGGCTGTTGTTGAGCCACCCATTTTCTCCCCTAACACTCCAGAGGCTGAAGTGGGGCTGGAACAGGTGGGGCTGCAAAGGTGAGTTCTTCCGGTGCTCTAAAAAAAGGTACAGCTGAAATTAATTTCAATAAAAAGGCACTTAAGACCATGTCCAAGCCTTCTCAAAAGCACACGGTGCCTCAGTCTCTGTTGGACGAAAGGAAACCTCTTCAAAAACGGGAAGTCAGGGAGAGACACGGTCAGGTGTTTGTATCAAAAAGGTCCATAGTCAGTTTATGCTTTTAAGGGATAGTTTTATGGATTGCATTAATGAATATATTTTATATAAATGAATGTCACTACTACATTAGAATTGTAGGAATGTATATGGTCGTGTAGAAAAAATGTACTTATTTCTTCCTTACATATCCCTCCCCCTTATGTTTGAAGGAGACCCACTTCCGCCGTGCTGATAGCCAGATAGTTTTTGGGCACGTTTTATATTTTACCGCAAAGCATTTATTTGATCGGGAAAGCGAAGGTGTGGCTACACTCACACATAGCAATATCTATCTTCGATACATAAATATGGTTTCTAATCTCCAAGTGATCGCTGTCCGTATCTCCCTTACTATGGAAGTGATAGTATGCCATATCCACCTCCCACCATGGGAACTGGTTACCAGGAAAAGCCTAGAGGATCTCGTGGCACAACTTACCGCCCCCTATACCATTTTGGGGTATATTAATGCTCGTAGCCTGGTGGGTAAATTGGGTGACCTGGTGATACTGAACACCAAGACCCAGACACACTTCTCCACCTTTACGATGTATCTTCTGCCATCGACCTAACATTTTCATATCTGCTCACTTCCTTTGGGGAGTTCACTCATACTTTGTGGCAGCGTTCCTTATTCCATTCTGCGTTCACTCCTTCAACAATTTTCCAGTGTAGCACGGGTGCATCATTGAGAAATTAAACTTGCTGACTGGGATAATTTTCATGAGTTCGCCGTATTTAAGAGACCATGTTCTCCTGATGTCGATGTTAAGACACGGCACTTTACTTCGATGGCCATCGCACTTCCATCCCTAGATCCTAGCTGAATCAGCGACACCGTCCTGTTCCCTGGTGGAATAAAGAATGTCGCTTGGCAATTTATGACCGCCGAAGGGCACTGTGTCTCTTCCATTGACGTCCTACTTTGGATAATCTTGAGTTATTCCGGATTTTACGTGCTTGAGCTCGCCGTGTTATTCGTGAAAGCCGAAAAGAGTCTTGGAGACAATTTATTTCAACCCTTATAATTTCCAATCCCACAACCAGGGTCTGGGATTAAATTCGTAGATTACTTAGCAGTCATAACCTTACAAATAATATAACTGCCCTTTGTTTAATGGGTTGCTCATTTCTTCTCCTGTGGATGTAATAAATGTACTGATCTTAATGGTTGCCGCAATCTCCAGCATTGCGAGCTACTCTAACGAGCTAACAGTGAATAAGTGGAACATTAAGCGTAATACTATGAACTTTGTTCAGAGTCGTGTGGAGTATTATAACTCCCCTTTTACTTTAGATGAACTGACCTATGACCTGTCCTAGGTGAGCAGCACAGCTCCCAGTCCTGACGACGTCCACTATGAAATGTTGCGTCAGCTGTCTCCTGCTGGACAGGCGTTCTTTTTGGACCTTTACAATAGTGTTTGGGGATCTCGTAAGTTCTCATCACAATGAAGGTGGCCAACCGTTATTCCTATACATAAAAATGGAAAAAAAAAAATTAGAGCCCACTAGTAACAGACCTGTAGCCTTAACTAATTGTGTATGTAAAATATTAGAAAAAATACTAAATAAGCTATTTATATGATATTCCGAATACCGCAATCTTCTATCTAATATTCAGTGTGATTTTCTGCGTAACCAATACTAGTTAGATCATCTGGTTTGCCTTGAAACAGCAGTTCGTGACGCCTTCCTCCATAAACAGCACCTTTTGGCTGTCTTATTTAATTTGGATAAGGCTTAATGTTGAAAACTTTATGATTAGGGATTCCTAGAGAACTTTCCCGTTTTGACAGCTAATTTTATTTCAAATATACACTTCCGGGTAAGGTTGAATAGCACGTTTTCCAATGATTTTATTCAAGAAAATATGGTTCCTCAAAGCAGTATTTTAGGCTGTAAATTGTTGCTATTGTGATGAATAGCATTGTAGACAACGTGCACTTACCTGTCCATTCATGCCTTTTTGTGGATGATTACTTAATTTATTGCAGTTCTTAAAATATCTACAAGGCTGAATGGCAGATACGATTCTCTCTCAATAATCTATCATAATGGATATCGATTCTCTGCAGCCAAGACGACGGTCGTCCACTTCCATAGAATGCACGGTATAAATCCAGCAGCCAATATATTAATTAACCACGTAACTTTATCCGTCTGCCAACTGTAAGATTTTTGGGACTTTTAATTGATTTCAAGCTAAAGTGGATTGCAAGAATCAGAGACTTGAAATCGAGGTGTATTAAAGCCCTCAATTTTTTATTTTAAAGTCGTTAGCGGTCGCTTTTGGGTTTCTTGTAGGGAAACCTTGGTGCGCCTCTATGCAGCCATGGTAAGCTCTAAGCTAGACTATGGCAGCTTTGTCTACAGCTACACTAGACCTTCAGCTTCAAAGACGTTAGATAGTGTCGCCCATGCAGGCATTCAACTGGCCACCGATACTTTACGTAACAGTCCAGTGGTCAGCATCCATGCCGATGCCGGTGAGTAGGTTGTAATGCCATCTCTCACAGAACGTACTCTAGTAAGATGCAGTATCAACTCTCATAGAACGTACTATAGTATTATGCAGTGTCAACTCTACACAAAACGCGATCTAGTGAGATTCGGGCTCAAATCTCACAGAACACACTCTAGTATGATGCAGTGTCAGCTCTACACAAAACGCGCTCTAGCAAGATGCAGGGTCAAATCTCACAGATCGTACTTTAGTATGATGCCGTGTCAACTCTCATAGAACGTACTCTAGTATGATGCAGTATCAACTATCATAAAACGTACTCTAGTAGATGCAGTGTCAGCTTTCATAGAACGTACTCTACTAAGATGCAGGGTCAACCATATACAAAACGCGCTTTAGTAAGATTCAGGGTCAAATCTCACAGAACGTACTCTAGTATGATGCAGTGTCAACTCTCATAGAACGTACTCTAGTGTGATGCAAGATGCAGGCTCAACCATATACAAAACGCGCTCTAGTAAGATTCAGGGTCAAATCTCACAGAACGTACTCTAGTATGATGCAGTGTCCACTCTCATAGAACGCACTCTAGTGTGATGCAGGGTCAACCATATACAAAACGCGCTCTAGTAAGATTCAGGGTCAAATCTCACAGAACGTACTCTAGCAAGATGCAGTCTGAACTCTCACACAGCGTACTCTAGTAAGATGCAGTGTCAAGTGTCATAAAATATGATCTTAGTTATATGAGAGAATGCCTAGTCTCACAGAACGCAGCGTAACGTGCCAGGATAGCCTGAAAACACTACTGGCACTTGTTCACCTTACGTCACATATTTCTTCCTGTCGCACACCTTCAGCGCGGACCAATCAGAGACCAGACAGACACTCTCCACTCCCTCGCTATAGACTCCGGCCTGCTTTAGCCTAGAGCAAGATAAAACACCTTGAGAATTAGTTTGGAGCTCTGACTATTTTCCAGGGGCACTTAGAGGGGCAGAATAGCAGGGTTTTATACCCCATAAATACGGGCGATGTTTCTTTGCTGAATTCAGTACAAGCAAACTATTACTGTGTGAACGTCCATCTATAATAGCTACTATTAGCAAAATAAATAGCTATCACGCAAGGACAAAGAAAGCTAATTTTAGCAGAGAGCCGCGAGAAAATGTTACCATAACTTTAGCCAATAAAAGCTTTTGTACGTTAATATGAATCCCCCCTTAGGGTGAGGGGTCCATCAAATTCCAGGAGGGGTCCGGACCCCTCTAACCCCCAGCCTCCCGCCCCTCAACCCTCCGTTCTACTCCTTTACTAATATGGAAATGTATGTGTAGGTTATTAGTTGGATAGGTGATAGCCTACAACAATGTTTGGGTACAGAAGCATGCGTAGAAAAGGCATAAGTTGCCCTTGTTATCAAGTTAGAAAATCAGTATTCGTCTAGACCAGCGTTTTAACCGCTACCTCTGGAGGCGTTAAAACCGCCCAGCGGTAGAAACGCGAATCAAACTAGACTAGGCGTTAATAGCCAGTTGTGCCTCAATGTCACAAGTCTTTCAGCAGGAATAATAAATACTCATCCTCAAAATGGTGTCACGTTTTGAAATATTTTCATTCACTAAACCAAGTAGTTCATCAAATGAAACCACCTACATTGTATAGTCCAAAAATAACTTGTCTGGGTACATTCTTTGATTCATAAACATAATATGAAACTGTCCTGTTGAGAGACGGTTCGATACTGTGGGGTGAGTCCATCAACGTCTCTTTTGACGAGTACGATTTTCCTTTAAACAAAATAAGTCCCGCAATATAACCGGCCTGTACAATGCCCATTTTTAAACCATTCTGCACAAGTGGAAGCAACAACCATGGCATTTAAACCGCTAGTGTAGAATCAGTTGTGTTAGGTAAGCTGTTTAACAGTCACGTTTTGACAGTCAGGTGTAGATTCAAGAGTTTGGGGGAGTAAGCTAGCGGCAAAACCGCCACGTTTTAACCTCTAGTGTAGAATCGGCTTTACGTTAACATTGAGTAAATACTTTCTTGTCTCTCAATCAAAAGCATAACGAAAATTTTGATGGACGTAGTGTTGATTAAATGTATTATATATATAGCCTACACTGGTCTATTTCAAAATAACAAAATGCCCCGCTCCTCGCTCCCACCCCCCATCTGGGTGCGCCAACAGTAAGTCAAGGTACCCATTCAATGAGGCTATCTTTTGCATTTCCGCGAGTTATTTCGACTCTTGTACACTTAATTCTACGATTCTAGACAAAGGTCAACCGCCCTAGACTATTGTATAGGATGTGGTTTAGAGTGTGGAGCATTCTCTGGTTACCAACCTCACTGTGGTAAGGTCGACCAGTCTCGGCTCCTAGCTCGTCAATACTCCACTTCTGGTCTGCTAGTTAGAAAATACCTAATTAATTAGTCATTCAGAGCAAGCCACGTAAGTTAGAATTTTGGTTGTAATCTCTTGTTATAGTAGTATTCTGGTAGGAAGAAAAGTTTTCTAAATATAAACTTTTTTGTTGTTGCTATCATCCACATATTTACACTGATGGGGTAAGAATGAAGGTAGAATGTAATCTATACGAATTTGCTTAGAGGGGAAGTTGGAAACCATTCAGGAAAATAACTTATTACTCCCGGCCGGGAGTGGAACCCAGATCTCCTCGTCACCGGTAAAACCAGGCTATATGAGCCTGACACATAGTCCACGTTTCACGTCCCTTACTTGGGGTAGTTTTAGGTTTTGCTGGTAGCTAGTAACTCGCTCATCCTGTTCTCCTGAAATGCTGCGACCCGCCTTGGTGGCTGGTCTCGTGTTGATCTAGACTTCTGAGGACGGGGAAATCGATGTTCGAATCTCACTCGGGTGAACTGGGGGTGGTTTCTCCTAAATGGTTTTCCACTCTCCCGCCACACAAATGTGGCTTCACTTTCTCTAAATTCAATCTTCTCATTTCCTAGTTCATTAGCGTAATAAGTACACAAGTGTATAACCCGAACAGGTAGTAAGACGCGGTGCTAATATATAAATAAAAATAAGTTGCATCACTGACACTATTTCCTACCTTTGCTACCAGCTTTTCTAGTGCTATCCTGCCTGATTTGTTATCAGTAAATCATCTATTTTAATTGTAACCCACTCATTTGTTAGATATATTAATGAGTATTCCATCATTATATTATGAAATAGCAATGGAATAAAGTAATAGAAGGTTTTGGCGGCTCTTATGAAAACCCATTAAACTAGCTGCCCTGTTAATTAACTTTTGATAAGAATCTTAATGACAGTAAAAAATGTATGGTGAAATGCTAACAATCTAATGTGCATATTAAATAAGGGGCCTCCTTTGATTAAAAATACACTTTCTCTTTTAACTAGTTTGTTTCACTCGCGCTTAGTATTCATTCCCCTCTTTCTCTCAATATTTAAAAAGATATGTATCGACATCCATTTGACTTCTTCAGTAGGGATGTATCATTATCAAGGATGATGTCTAAATACTGACGTGATTTAAATATAATACTATACTTCATGCATTTATGTGATTCGGAGAGTCCTTTCTTCAATTACAGGAGATAATGTACTGTACGTTAACCGCATAAATGGTCGCATTGTCAAACGCGTTATTCTAGTATTAGAATGGATTGCCGGTGTCAAGGAAATCAGGGTTTGAATTTCGAATGTACTGAGGGTGTTTTACATAAATGGTTTCCTGTTCTCCCTTCACGCAAATGTTGATTATTCTACCATCCTCGTTCCTATTTCATTTGTGTGATTATTAACTGAACGGGTACTAAGATGCGGAGAAAAGACATATAGACCTATATGTTTGTTTAAAATACTGATATCGTAACATAGATATAACAATACTACATTTCATCCAGCTAGTCAGACTCCTTAGCTCAGTTGGTAGCCTGTCCTTCTACTGAGCTAAGGGTCCCAGTTTCAATTCTTGGCATAGGCGAAAAATTTATATTCGATGAAATGTGGGTTTACCCTTTCATAATGATAAATTAACGACGTGGGTCTGGGTGTTTTCAGTCAGTACCAGTATCAGTGTATTCCTGTTGCAGGTACTGCGTTTCTTATCTGTGGTTGGCTCTCTATTGTCTACAGCTTTATCTGCTGCTGCGTCATGCGAATCGGGTAGCAATAATAATTATATTATTACTTTTTTTTCGTGTACTATACCATGTCTTACTATCCGTGTGGGCTAGCTTAAATATTTACAATAAAGAAGAAAGGTAGCATTTAGAGCAAGAGTATTCGCATTTGCGTGGGGGAATATTGAGAAATGATCAAGGAAAAAACATGTCAGTACACCAGGCAAGAATGTTGTCTTCCCTACCCCAATTAGTGTTACTATGAAGTAGGCTGGGTAGGCGGGTAGTAAGATGCGGTGAGCAAAAACAGAAAGTGTGTGTTGAAAATAATTTGGTTCATCGTTGTGTTTGATAAACGAGGATATTTCTATTCAATTCTTTAACGTAAAACAACTTGCACTCTTCTGCGCATGTGTCTGCATTTAAACATCGTTTAAAACTATGTCTTGCGCTACTACCAAATTGTGACCTGGTGGTCTAGGGGTAAGGTGTCAGGCTTCTATGCTGGCGGCCGGGGTTCAATCCTCGGTCCCGGCAAAGATTTATCTGATTACCAAACGCTTCCTTCACCTCTGACAAGACATCTTGTGAATGTGAGGAATGCCAGGCCTCCACCGTGGTTCGGATTCCACGTTAAACTGTAGGTCCTCCATTTCATCTCACAATCACCCTACCATTACACATTAGCGTAAGTGCGTATAACCNATCTCACAATAACCCTACCATTACACATTAGCGTAAGTGCGTATAACCCGAACGGGTAGTAAGACGTGGTGCTAATAATAATAATACCAAATTACGTTCACGTTTTTAATATCTACTAGTTTTGTCGATAATTGTCACGGTAGTAGGCCGTTCACACAGTGATAGTAGATCAATACTTATTTCGGAAACATGGCCCGCGTGTACGAAGCAGGTATGTGACCCACTTCTCCAATATCTCACCAAGTGAAAGTGAGCCCTGTCTGGGTACCCATAAAGCGGCGCGATGGATCAGCTGTCGGCGTTCGTGGGACGCTGATTAGTTGGTTAAGTGGGCTCGCCCCTGACGTCACTATATATCGATCCAGCATTGCCGAGCCCTCTTTCTCTCACCCCCAACAAGGGGTGTGTCTGCATGACAGACTATCGCTAAAGCGCATGACTTAAGGACGGGAAACAGGTTCAAAATGCAAAAACCAGGTACGGAATGTGTTACCCCTCCGCGTCTTATGACCCGTTCGTTTTTAATTAGACTAGTCGGGCTGAGAGGACGAAGGTATAGGAGGAAATATATCCGCATTTGCATGGAGAGATAGTAGGAAACAATAATTGAGGAAATAGCACCTTCAGTACACCCAGTCCCAGCTGGAGTTTAAACCGCTATCGGTAAACCAGACTATAATAAAATGAGCCTAACATTTAGTTCGCGTGTGAAATACGACAATCAAGTCTGGCTTAACTGATGATGAGGTTGGGGTTCAAATACCGGTCTAGGTGTCCTTTGGTCTTTTTCCTAATCAAAGATTCCGGTGCTAAAAAAACAAGACAGTTCCATTTTCGTATTTTTATTCAGGATATATAGAAAAACTGTTATTTAAATAACTAGTGTGGAAAGACGTATGAAAAAATCTATGTTATTTATTTGTTGTATGTTCAGAAAACTTTACTTTTTTTTATAAGCAGTTTTTTGTATCACCGGGATATTCAATTCCTTTCCCACTTTCCCTACGTACAAATACGGCTATAGTTCACCTGAATTGTATCGTCCTCCTCCCTACCCTATTAGTGTAAATATTCGTATAGCTCAGATGGGTACTAACACGTGGAGCACGTAATAATAATAAATAAACATAGCATTCTGTTAAGATCAGTTAAGTTTGTTGAGTAGCTACGACACGAACAATCTTTATTCGTGGTTAGACTTGGGTGGGATTAAACCACGACCTCCTGAGTGATAAGTGACAGCCGCGATTGCCAGAGAGTTACATCAGGTCATCTGGAGGAGGAGGAGGGTGGGAACTTTTCTCCCTCTGTCCTCGTAGATTGTACCTGATGCAACAAGTCCAGAATATCTGCTCTTCGTGGTAATAGTTGCCCAAGGTTGCAGCACCAACACACGCGCAGGCTCCATATTTTGTTTTATTTATAGGTTCAACTTGAGTCTCTCTCAGCCTGCAGTGGGTCAGCCTAGTTATCAATAGCTCCCGGGCTCGATTCTCAGTACGGCAAAAAAGTTATTGGTTAAAATAATTATTAGGGATCTTATTTCGCGATGAGGACGGGATGCTGTGTCTTTTCTAAAATTAAGTTAGTTTGTTAGTCGTGTTATATCAATCTCTTTCATAAGTGCATGCTAAATACCCATAGTAACAATAATATAGAGATTTTTTTTTTCGCAGGAAGGTAGAATTTAGAGAAATTACTCTAGAGTTTGGTTGAAAGGAAAAGGGGAAACATCGAGGTAAAAACTACCTTCAGTAAACCTAGCCAGGATCTGAACCCCAACCTCACCGTTATCGGCAAACAAAACTAGACGAGTTTGACATTTTGTCCACGTGCCCATCGATGCGGGCTGGGGTACGTAAGACTCAGGCCTCACCGCCTCAGTCCCCTCAATGACCTGAGGAACATTAAGGATATGGGTGAAGCACGTAGAAATCCCAAAGAACATTATTCTCAGCTTCACAATGTCTCCACATCTCGTTTTTTCTGTTCCCCGCGCACTTAGTGGTTTCTTATTCAAACAGGGCGTACCTCTCTCTGCCCCGCAGGAGAATGTACGACCTTGAACTTTTAACTGCGTGAGATGATCTAACTGTTCCTCTGCTAATAGCCCTGCTATGTAAATACACAGGTTCACTATTCTCGAAGCAGAAAATAAACCTGTCGGTGTTTTTGGAAACCGGCCACGAACAAGAGGGAACTCATAAAGGCGGAGAATGTCGGACAAGAATTATGAGTGCGAATATCTTGTTAATCGCCCCGGACACACGTTTTAATAAGTAAGTTTACCTTGAATAAATATAAGAAGACATCTTGGTGGGTTTTACCCATTTGGGCTATCCACCTCACACTAATAAGGTAAGGGTGATGAAGGTAGAATTTAGATTAAATATACCTATATTCGCCAATAGGGAGAATGAAAAAATATATAGGAAAAAACAACCTCAGCTATGATTTTGACCCTGATCTCCCCGTCACCAACAATACAGTATTTTGCAAGAGTGATGCATTAGAGTAAGCGTTGCGACCACTGGTGTGGGTTGGTCTAAATAATAATAATAATAATATCTTTGGTGCCAGGGAAAAAGAGTATAAGTCAAAAAATGTAACTTTTCAGGAGAGGTGTTTTAAGGTTATAAATTAAAGTATTGGAAACAATTCTTTCAATAAGATTTTAAATTTTGGTATTATTAATCACAAATGAATGTTATTTAACACACTTTGACTAGGAATCAAATATTGGGTTAATTACCAAAAATGACTGACATTATTTTGTCATCATTCTGATTAAGACTTATACTATACTTATTATGAACATTTTCTTTCATAATGAATACATTATTTTTGATTCTTAAAATTGAGTTGGTGTTTGTTTGGTTTTTATTCATAAGTTTTAATGTTTGTATGCAACAAATATTTTATAAAATTAAACACTGTGGGTTTTCTTAGTTATAATAAAAAATAATATGCAGTGAAATGATTTATCAAGATCATTATAATGTAATGTCTTTATAATAAGGGAGTATAATTTTGTATTTTCTTGAAATTTTTTATATCCGGAAAAATGTCTTCAGCATTAGTTGTTTTCAGATTAATATAAAATTCATGAAAAATAGGGCTTATCACTTCGAAGCATATCAATTAAATATTTCTTTTTCTGTTTTGAAATTGGAAGCTGTTCAATGTAGCACTTTTTGGGGTTTAAGTGAGCATTTTTGTAACCCCTTCGCTCAAGACTGAGTGATTTGAACTCTTCTTCTTCTTCACTCAAGCTGCATTTGAAGAAAACACTTGCAGTTTGATTTGTGTGACGAAACAAGTAAAATACAAAATAAATAATTTTCTAATAGTATAATGTACTTATACTATAAAGATCAAATGGAACTTTTCCGCCAATAAGGTCGAGTTTGACTTATACTACTTGTACCAAATGGTAGTTCTGGTCAAGGAGAGTGTAAATATTGACTTATCTCATTTTGATCATTTTTTAACTTATACTCTTTTTCCCTGGCACCAAAGATATATAGTCAGACACCTTAGCTGAGTCGGTAGCACGCCTGCATACTAAAGGTCCCAGGTACGATTCCCGGCCATGACCGAAAAACTTTTCATTCTAGAAATTGGGGCCTCTTCGTTCACAGTAATGAATCAACGACCGAGGGATTAGTTGGGTCTGTTCAGAATTAAGATAGTCTGTAAGTCATATGTTGGTTCAGAAAGTTCACGGGAAATATCCTAAATAAGATAACACAATATATGGTGATAATTATTAATGACTGACTCGATAGGTGGGCACCGGTGGGCAAGCGAACAAAGGCGTCAGCCTCGTCTTGCTTGCCTGTGATAGAGACGTGGAGGTATGGTATGATTTTGGTAGGAAGAACAGTAGTAGTTACTAAAGTCACTAAAACCGTTTTAATATATTCATACACCAAGTCATGTTGTCACTTTTGATAGATATTATCAATGCCTATAAAATAGCACAAATAATATAACGAAATGTTATTAATGTTGGCCGCAAATAAATATGTTTGAATTTTCTCTAGTGCTCTTCCAACCAAAATCTGGGTGTATAAAAGCGTTCGATGCACGCATGGAATACCCACCTTTATACTACCTACCTCTCATTCGTCGAATCACGAGATTTTCTAATGAAAGTGTTTATCAAACAGTGAAGACAGCATACTTATATAAATTCATTTCATATACAAATTTTACAGTTCAATTTTCATAGGAAGAGCCTTATATGACAGTAATAAACGATATTAAAATTACTTTCAAGTCATTAAATCTGTCACTTTTAATTATGCTATTTATTATGTAGTAAACATTTTATGAATGTGTGTTCTTCATGTGAAAATTGAACTACTTGTAGAACAAAGTTATATTCTGTCTCTCCTCGGGGTGCTAATTTGATTTTGATTGAAGCCCTCAAATGAAAAAGAGTTTGTTGGGAAGTTTTCGAGTATTGACATAACTATTATGTTTAAAATGGATATCTGGGTAGTCTTAACATGATAGTATAATTAAGATAATTTAAGGTTAAATTACTGATTTACTAACTTTTGATATCTCCTCAAACTACACTAAATTAATCGAGAAAGCAAATACGATCGTGTAACTCATACCATTCATTTTGTGCGAAACCCGCCTCGGTGGCGTAGTTGGCTAACGCGCTAGTCGTGTTGAGCTCAACTGCTGAGGACGGGGAGATCGAGGTTCGAATCTTGGTCGGGTGAACTGGGGGGTTCCAAAATGGGTTTCCACTCTCCCTCCACGCAAATGCAGGTTCACTTCCTCTAATTCAACCTTCCCAATTCCTAATCCATTAGCGTAATTAGTACTTAAAGCGTATAACCCGAACGGGTAGTAAGACGTGGTGCTAAATAATAATAATAATAATAATAATAAAATTGTGCGAACCACCTGGCACACCGCCACGGACCACAATTTGAGAACCACTCCCTTAGATTAAGTCGTTATAACCTTGAAACCCCTCATCGTTTGACCCATAAACTATGGTGTCAATCTCACCTAGTCTGGATTTTCCTGTAGTGGGAGGTCGAGGTTCGAGTCTTGGTTGGATGTACAGAGGTATTTTTCCTAAATAGTTTCACATTCCCTCTACGCATATGTGGTTACAATTCCCCTATAGCGCTTAACTTACTAATACTTTTCCCGGTATGGTAAAATTGAAAAGATCCTGGACGGGTAGTAAGACTTGATGCATGGGTTAAAAAAAACAATACTCATAGGTAAGTGCGTAACATTTATAGTTTAATAGCGCTACAAGTTAAATAATTTTAAAAAAATCTTTATTTTTGGTCCCCCCGTGTCTTAGTACCCGTCCGGTATATCCTCATTTAATTACAATAGTAATAGTAATTAATAGTAGGGATGCGGAAGGTAGAATTTATAGGGAGTGTACGCGCACTTGCGTGGAAAGATGGTGGGAAACCGTTTAGGGAAAACTATCCTCATCTGGAATTTGAACCTCAACCTCCTCGTTACTGGCTAACAAGATTAGATAAGTCCGACATTTAGTCCTCAATCTCACCGATGTCAGCTATTCTTTACTGTCACAGTATTACACCCTTCCTCCCTGATCCTTGCACCCTGATTTGAAAGATTCCGTACGCTTGCGTACTGGCTCGCAAGGTGACCCCTCCAGTATTGGTTTGACGTCCAAACACCAGACGCGTTTCTCTGTCACAAGCGTCGAATTCGTAATCCGGGTAGCTCTGTAGTGCGGGGTGCTCTTGTTACTTGTGTGTCGGGACTAGTGATTTGTGGGTCAGCCGAGATAACGGGGTAAGAGATTCATGAGTAGCGCGCCAACTCCCACCCCTACACGCAATCCTGCATAATTTGTGGGGCTAGTGGAGGGGATTCTGGGGTTCAAATTCCTGCCGCCCGTATTATGTTGTTTAGAGGTGGCTTTACATATCCTACTCTCTTTCATTCAACAAAATATGATATAGGTTGGGTTTTTTCTGACAGTCTAAATATTTCCAAAAATAGTTCAGTATTCATCTCTACATCCTTAGTCCATCCGACCGAGATTCGAACCCCTATCTTCCCTTCATCTGACAAACGAGAATAAACGAGACGGATATTAAATCCTCGTGCCCACCGATACGTGCTATATATTTTATTGACAGTTTTAACATTAGCTCACCAGCATCGGTGATCGCATGGTCTAAGGTGTCACTCTGGCATTATATTGGATTGCCGATGACTGAGAGATCGGGGCTCAAATCACGGTCTGGTGTACTGAGGGTGGTTTTCTTAGCTCCCTCCATGCAAATCTTAGTACGTTTACAATAAACTCCACTTTCCTCATTCCTAGCCCTTTAGTTTAAATTATAGATAGCCTAAACGGGTAGTAAGATGAGGTGCACCTAAAAAAATACTGGTTCGAAATTTAATAGAATGTTAAAGTAAATTTTAAAAAAATATTTCAAATTAAACATTGTAAATATGAATATAAATGTCAAATGAATTAGGAAGAACATGTCAACAGATTGATATAAATAAAATGATTAAGTTATCATCGTCCTTGATGGTCTTGGGGTAAAGTTCTCGCCTCAGGACCCGATGTTCGGGTGCTCAAACCCAACCGGGGTTGACGGATTTTTCTTGGACGATAAAAATCCGTAGCACAACTTTCCTTCGGAGGGAAAGTAAAGCCGTCGGTCCATTGTCGATTTTGGTATGTAAAATAACCCTAAAAAGTATGTGAAATACCTTTCCCGACAAAATTGGTACTCTCTTTCGCGCTTGCTCATAGACATATTCGTGTGCTGATATAATCAGTTGGTTCAGAAGTGCACGTTAAATTTTTTACATCCATTACCGTTTCCAGCCTGTGGTCTGGGTCAGTTGTTTTATTCAAGTCATATATTTTCCCACTACCGACTGGCTAGGCCTGTGGTAGCGTCATTTATCTTATAATCTATCTAAATACTAGGACAGGCACAACAGTCAGTTCCCAGCCGTCAATTTATCAATGTGAAAGGGTAAACCCATATTTTCATCAATGATAAATTTCTAACCATGATGGTAATTGAACCTGGGACCCTTAACTCAGTAAGCAGCCATGCTACCGACTTGGCTAAGGTTTCAGACAAAGTACACGTTAAATACCTTAAACAATTAAAATAAATGTTAAGCTATCTACTAACTAAAGCTAAGTCCTGTCGAGTGAAAATAAATATGAAAGGACTGACAACTAAAACACACAATTAAGCCCTAAAGGTTCTAGTTTTAAAATTTAGTAATAGAACAACGGAAGTGAGTGGGGTAGTGAGGCAATAGCAACGTTAAGTTTGGAGGTCAAAACAGCCAAGAAAGAGGTTTATAGGAATGAGGGGAAGGCTTTGTTGTCATTAGCTCTGACCAGGCCGTACCATTGCAGTTATTGTAGGGTTGCGTCAGATATATTTTCAAAATTCGGAGGCAATATGGGAAGCTCCTCAGCTTGCCACTAGTTAGTTACAAGGGTTCCAGGATGAGTAGAAAGGTAAATGAAGTACTGTTAAAAGAAGTAGGCATTGAAACCGATGTTTCCCCCCAATATCACACGTTTTACCATATAAAATAATCCAGTGGATATTTATATTATTTGGCAACTGTGCACACATTTACATGAAGGTTTTAAAAATATACTATTATTGGAACTAATAAATCCCCCTGAGTAGTACTAGTATGCCAAATATGACATATTTTGATTATTTATTTTCCCCAAAATTAGTGTCAAGAGATACAAAAAATTCACAATTTGAGTAAGTTATGTGCGTGATGTATACATTTAATTAATATTTAATACTCTTTTTCAAAATTGATTTGGGAAGGCCTAGTTGAATATCCATGGTTTTTATGTTATTAATTTTGGACCATTCACCCTTAAGACGCCGAAACAACCAGCTTTGATGGACTGGTTCAAATTATTACTTGGAGTTAAAAAATAAAATAAAATCTATAGGGGTGTAGGTGGGGTACGTAAATGTCAGAGTTCACTACAATATAACAAACCCCTTTATGTCAAACACCATTAAATACAACAAATAAGTTTTCTCTCTCCAAGGTATCCTGTTAGTAGACCACAACAAGTGATCGTGTCACGGTTGATTGAATTTTGCCCTCAATCGAATGACGCTAGTCTAAAGGGTACACAGCCCTAGTGACAATTCGGTGAAACGTGGGTTAGATACACCGCGTGGGTTCGTGGTTAGCGTGTGTACCCTCCAACCGCCACCATTATTCTGTCAGTGTTCGTCTACACCGTCACCTTAGTGAAGTACCTCCTCATGAGGCACGCCAAGAAAGAGAGGGACAAGGTAAGGCACGTGCATTATTCATCTCTTTAAAAAAGGTATGATTACAACAGTCCTCTCAATCTAAGATGTTAATCAACATTAAGGGAGTTGACCGCGCTGGTTTTGGGGCTAAGTGCTTGCCTCAAGACTCACATGTTCGTGGGTTCAAACTAAGCCTGGGTCAACGGATTTTTCTTAAGTGATATAAATCTGTAGCACAACTTCCTTCGGAGGCGAAGTAAATCCGTCGGTCCCATGCCGATTATAGCATCTAAAAGAAGCCTGGAAGGTATGTGTGGATACCTTTACCTGCAAAATTGGTAGGTGCTTTTGTGAAGTAAAATTTTCGTGTGTTAATATAAGCAATCGGTTCAGAAATTGAATGTTAAATAATTCAACTAAATTAAAAAAGGATTAAGGGACAAGGTAAGGCAGGTGCAAGTTTGATCTAGTATAAACAGGTCTGGTCGTTACAGCTCTGCTCTCAGATATCTACTATGTCGGTCAACATTAAAAAACAAGATAAGCCATGTACATGGTTAGTCTATTAAACACAGGTCTAATTACGATATACTATATGACGTTGGTCAACGTAAAGAGATAAGGTAAGTTCACTCCTCGTAAAAATCATAGTGTATAATAAATATTCACATAACTTAAAAGCAACACAAACAATTATATCAAAACACAGCCAATTAGTTTGGATTGTTTGAAAAGAAATTGTTCATAAATATCAAATTAATTCAAACTATGGCATCTCAGTAACCATCAAATCATATTAAATGAGCTCGACATTTAAATTGCCTCTCCAATGGCACGCCCATTAGGTTCACTTTTACACATTCGTAGGATGTTTATCTTAAACTTCAATTTGGTTCACAGTAATTTTTTTTCTGTTCTTTTATTTAACAGAAAGACTAAATGCGCTCTCAGTACTTTCAATGGAAAAAAAATTCCTCAAATGTCATCCAGAGATCAAGGAGAAGATTATTGGGTTTATTTTGCGCAAATTAAAACCATAAGAATGAATTTCATTTTAAAGTGAATATATCAATCTTGAACTGTAACAATTTAAGTTAAAGTAAGTAAAAAAGTTTAGTTATTTTTGGCTAAGATTTTATCAAGTTCCTGAATAAATTTTCTTTTTATACATGCTTTTTCCTTTTATACAATTTTAAAACAAAAGCTAAACATTTTCTGGAGCAGCACCCCCACTAATTTTAGCTACGAGCTACCACTGCAGTTTAACGTGGGATCCGAACCACGGTGGAGGCCACACATTCACAAGTGGCGATTAATTCACGTCTTGTCAGAGGTGAAGGAAGGGTTTGGCAATCAGATAAATCTGTTCTGAGACCGAGGATTGAACCCCGGACATCAGCACTGAAGTCCGACACTTTACCCCTAGACCACCAGTTCACCATTAGTTCACATTAAGTGGTAAATTGCCGTGGTTCGTATTCCACGTTAAACTGTAGGTCCTTCATTTCATCTCACAATCACCCTACCATTACATATTAGCGTAAGTGCGTATAACCCGAACGGGTAGTAAGACGCGGTGCTAATAATAATAATAATAATAATAATAATAATAATAATAATAATAATTGGTAAATTAATGTTCTGGAGTCTTATTGTTAGGTTTATTCTGTAATGCTGTAAAGATTACGCCACAAGCTCTAAAAATGATTCATATTCAAAATTTGGAAAGGTTTTTAAAAAATTTGAATCTGAATTTTTTTTGGATCCTTGAATCTCTTGAAAGATTCGAGGGGTAATAACATTTATCGATCCTTGATTTTCATTGGTTAAACGTTTACATTTTGTAATCTCATTAGAAGTATTGTATGAATATCAAGTTTGTCAAAGTAAAAACTTTATAATTGATGAAAATTACATGGAGTACATCTCAAAAAATAAAGTTTAAAAATTACAGCTGGATATGTAAATCGAACCCGGGAGAATTTACTTAGTACGCCTATGCTCACTACCACTAAAGATATCAGGAGACCGTCGGTCACTTGAGCTACACGGGAGAGGATCTCTGAGGTAACGGCATGACCTCTATTGGGAAATAGCGTTGTTTCCCTGTGGTTTATCTTCTCTTAAATATAAGCCAAGTTTCGTAACGCTGGTTCGTCGCTGGTTAGTAGTAGCTCCACTTAGTCTCAGCACATCACCTTTCGACATAACTGAAAAAGAGGATATTTGACAACAGTTAACCGAGATAGAACGAAGATAAAGCTTAAGACCTGCAGTTCCCTCTGAGGTGATATTCAGTTTATCATTATAATCACAGCCGATGACTCAGATTGGCTTAATGCTGCTGCTAGTACAAAATTTAATTTTATAAGGTTGGTTAACTTTGATAGCTTTGTCTATTGTCGTTGGGTTTTTTTCTAATAACCTTTTGACTTGAATTACATGCGCTGGCCATGTTTGGTCAGAGTCGACTTGGAATTTGTTAAATAGTTTGACCATAAAAGAATATGTAGATTATCGTTACAGGACATTAATGCACAATGGTCTACATTTTAGCTCTCGTAAATGTCAGTTTACAATACACCGTAAATACCAGTAAAAATGAACTCTAACATAATCGCCAATCACTATAAAACTTTAGTTCAAAGCAGCCATGTTTGGTCACGCCGGCTCATTAAAACAACTTGGTCGGCATTCAAGGGCTATTATAAAAGCTTTATTTTTAATGTGCTTCGCGCCTTACTATCCATCCATTTCCACAGTCTCCTCAGTTCAATAGAGATAGAAAGATAGTGTTTGAACGATGTTGAGGTGTGCTATTTTACACTGTTACCATATTAACATTTGAAATGAGAAAGTATTTTTCTGAACTTGAGAAAGCCAATGATCATGATGGGAATGCACTCTGAATTGACTTTTGTCAATCTTAAAATGTGATGTATAAGCTTCAGGTGTTATTTGCCACCCTACTATACTTCTCATTGTATTTTTCTAGTTTGTAAATATATTTTATAATTCATTATTTTTGGTGAAGTAAAATGTTTATCCAAGTTTGTCCGCGACATAACACTCCATATTGTCGTGCATGTCAAATACAAGAATTCGGAGGGAAGGCCATCCAGCATTGTTTAAAATAATAAAGACAAATTTTGAAATATGGGAGAACACCTACCTCTTATTAAACATATTTATCCTTTGACTTCATCTTTTGAGTTCTTCTTGCTCATTTTCGTGGTAGGCCTTAGATAATCAAGGCTTAATCTAACTGATGGAAAGTGAAGAGCGAGTCTCGGAATTAATATTAAAAAATGAGAGATTTATTTGGACAGAGATGATCCCACACCGAGGATATTCGTTTAGATAAATCTGATCCCACACCTAGAGAGGAAGTCTGCGCAAAGGTTCTTGGCAAAAGAATAGTTATTTACTTCTAAACTAGCACGAGTTTCGATTTTAACAGATGGAAGTTAAGATTTTAGCCTTCTCTTTAACTATTTTTATATTATTTTTTAAATCTTTTTAATTTTCTATTAATTTAAATTTTATGTTGTATTCGATCCTTAGTTCATTGCCAACCCATTTACCTTTGTTATAATATATTAATATTCTCCTTGGACTTGTAGAAAAGAAGGTTTTAAAATGTTGTTCTACTAGGAGAAGATACTTGGAACATTGTTTGAATAAAATTAGGGTCTTCTTTTTGGCCATGTAAGACGTGGATAAATCTTGTATACGAATGCGTGAAAAAGAGTTTTAAGCGTAAAATATCATGTATTACAAGGGATGTGGTATCGAAATAAAAGTATCTATACTGTACTCATTAAAAATATCGGAAGAAAAATATCGATACCGAACTAATATCGAAAAAAAAAATATCGATAGCAGTAAGTATCGGCATCGAAATTTAAATCTGGAATTAGGTTTATTTTATCTAGTAATAATAATTTCAACTTTACCATCATATTGTATTTCCATAATTATTAAATAATAATAAAAATAAAAATACTTAGCACTGCGTATTACTACCCGTTCGGGTTATACGCTTAAGTACTAACTACACTAATGGGCTAGGCATTGGGAAGGTTGAATAGAGAATAAATGAATCAGCATTTGTGGGGAGTGAGAGTGGAAAATCATTTAAGGACACCCCCCCCCAAAAGTTCACCCGAGCAAAATTCGAACCTCGATATCCCTATCCTCGGCAGTCTAGCTCAACAAGAAACTATCGCGTTAGCTAACTATGCCACCGAGGCGGGTCATACTTATTTACACACTGAAAAGTATCATGATTGGGCTCTATAAAAGCTTATTTTGTTTAGCTCGTGATGACTGATGACCATGCTCATTGATAAAGGAAGGGGTAATAGACTGGTTGCCACTCACCCTGTTGCCCAGTCAGGCAATGCAGAAAATGAGTGAGAATCCTTTATAGCACCACGTCTTACTACCCGTTCGGGTTATACGGCCTATGTACTAATTACACTAGTTTAGGGATTAGTAAAGTTTAATTGAGAGGAAGTGCACCCGCATTTGTGCGGAAGGAGAGTGGAACATCATCTAGGAAAAAAACACCCTCAGTGTACTCGACCGGGATCAAGCCCCGATTTACCCGTCTTTGGCAGGGAGTGAGAATTGATAAATAGTGTAATTTGTTCTTCCTCCACAGTCCACTCTAGTCAAGATGCATGAGGAAAGATAAAAAAAGAGTTGCTTCTTTCGATACCGATCCGATACCGGAGTGTGAGTACTAATAATATCAGTAAAAGTATTGTGAAAAAGTATCTAGTAAAAAACACTAGTATCGAAAGGAAATTATCGATATTAGTAAGTTTATCGATATATTTTTTACATCCCTATGTATGACTCGGCATATGGATATTGTTAATGCGAAGGGAGTAGGCAAGGATAAGTACGTGGAGAAAGTTAATGTTATTTTAGCTATATGCACAGTTTCCTGCCTACCCCATAAGTGAACGGCGTGATTTACCTAGACGCCCATAGGTAGGATTGGGAGGTGGACACATTGACGTTATAATAGTAGCCCACAGAAATTTGCAATGATTGTTTATTTTTTCCATTGTAGTTTTACCTAGTAAAATCATTCAGTGATTAATAATTTTATTTAGCTTGTTTAATGTTGTGTTTTATGTATTGTCTCCATTTCTCGTAAGGATTTCGATCGCACCATCGTTGTAGTTGTGTCTTTATTTCTATTTATTTTTTAAAAAAAGCATCGTCCAAAAATTGTCCTCGAGCACACCTAGTGTTTCGAGTTTTAAAGTTCATCGTGCCACAGTCAGAGTTGGCTAAGCAAAAGGTTTGTTTGGAAGAAAAAAATCTCCTAATTTTAATCCCAAGGAGTGGCGCCTACCAAATATAGTTCAAACACCACATATATAACTTTTTACTATATATAATACTCTCCATAGGTAGTTTTAACCCTTTCCAGCCCAAATTAACCAAGGTGTATTCTAAGAATTTTTATTTAAAAATATATGTATAGCTTACAAACATTTTTTTAAATAATATAATTTGAACATTCTTTTTAATGTTTCGCCATTTTGATACATCGAACATTGGTCTTTCTTAGAGATAAAAAATAATATAAAAAACACAACGTTGCCATATGTCAACACCGGGCTGCAAAGGGCTAAGAGTCATTGTGTTTTACCGTTTTTTATACATTTTATCAGAACGTCAACTGTTTCTACAAACTAGGCTGGATACAAACTGTTTGAAACTCTGGTCTGCGACTCCTTGACATTTTGCAAAGCTCAATGAGAGGTGCAATGCCAAAGGGAGGTTGCATTTTGAAACTACAGGTATGTAAGCTAGCGAGCACAATGGAGCCATTCCCTCCACTGCTGCACTTCACTTTGTTTCCAATAGGGGGTAGTATTTCCTCTGTAATGTCCCAACTTGTAAACCTTATCTTGTTTCGAAAAGGTAAGATGAAACTACACTTTAATATTTTATTTACATTTTATATCTAAATTCGGGAATTAATTTTATTTTATAATATTTTTAATTATTCATTTACATTTTAGAATATTTAGGCCCTTCAGGCAGTATGGAAGTCAATACATCTATTTTATTTTAAATGTGTTTACTGGGTGCGTTGGACGATGAAACAAACGGAAAGAGCTGATTCAGTACCGAGTTTTCGTTCTAAGAGAAATACACCTTTTCCTTAGTACGGAGCGGTTGCATTGTCCAGAAAGCCAGGATTCTAACTACTATCGTGTGATTGGTTGAGATTGTCAGTCCACTCTGGTGCAATGAACGATTTCACCAGAATTTGAAAAAGACGCGAGGCAGAAACGAACTCTCACTGTTACACCAGAAAGAGACGCGCAGTGACCGGAAGGGGGGCGGGCGGGTGTCAAGACGTGTGTTGCTTGTTCTATATTTATGATATAGTGCACGGTGGCTAGCGTGGATACGGGGGAATTGTACAAGCTGAGATTGCTAATTATTATAGTAATACATATAAAAGAGTACGTTATAACAATAAATTAACATAAAAGTGATCAAAGTATAGTTATTGTATAAATGGAAATTTTCCTTATGTGATAATCACGTCGATAAGAGAAGCTGAGATATCCAGAGATATATATCAAAATTATAAGTCGTCTTTGCATATTTTGCAATCGTTACCCAACGAGGAGCTTCGTAGAGTTTTAAAAATTGGTCCCCAACGAGGGGCATTTCTTGACCCCTTCAATTGACGAGCTAACGTTGGATTTCGTAGACGTCTACAATTGGAGCCCAAAAGTAGGGGCTTTCATTATATAAACCTCATTGAAAATTTTATACAGCTCATTAGTTTTTATATTCATATCTATTTCAATTTCTGTTGATAATTTTTAATCCTTAATTTTCAAACTATTACCACTCTTTTCTTTGGGTTGTTTTTCGTGAATTCTTATGTGTTTTAAGATTCCTAAAGGAATAAAAAGTACAATTAAAAAACGCTTTTGTTTGTGTAGGCCTACCCATCAGTGTGGGTGTCAAGTCTATTTACGGCTTAATATAAGGGGGATAAGCGGAAGAAAGTCACCCGCATTGCCGTGGAGAGGAGATGAAGAAACGACAGCGATAAACCACATACGAAAAATTAACTTGAAATTAACCTAGGCGAGTTTCGAATCTTGACCTCCATTTTACCGGCAATTTAGTACATTACAATCTATACCTCATTTACTGGCCTATTGTTCTTCATACATTAACAATATTTAAAACCCATCCCCGTGGTCAATAAGTAAATATCTAGGTGTTAGTGCGGTGTAAGTCTTGATATGCATTCATATCTGGCGTACTGCTCTAGGTGAAGTTAATTTATAAAAAATCCTGATGCTTTCTATATGTTTAATACTACAAAAACTTGGTATAAACCAATACTGTGTTACTTGAATAGAATAGATTGGTGACGTCACGAGGTTTTCATAGCGTCTGCTCGGGATGGGCTATTAGCTTGTGATGTGCCCTGAATTGATTGAGAGGGTCATTGGTTAAGTTCCAGTTAACTTCTGACACGTGCCACTATTACAGTCGAGTCGTCAGTTGTCACAGTTTCAACAAGTGGTCTGCTACAGATATTGGAGCATTCAGAAATTATCGAGTGAGAGGGGAGCACACGATGTATCGAAACTATTAGTTCTGTACTTTTTTTTTAAATTTTGAATTATAGGGATACTTATAACATTTTAAAATCAGGTCACAAGCCTTATTTTAAATGTAGCCTATTTGTGTGCCATATTATCTTCATTGATCTAAATGCTTAGTTCTAAGTCTTATAAATTCCTACCGGTGAGCACGTGGTCTAAAAGTCTAAACCTGGCTTTCTGGTGATTAGGAGGTTGGAGCTCCAATCCCAGCCGGGTCTACTGAGGATGTTTTTCCCTAAATGGTTTACCACACTATCTCCACGCAAATGTGCTACGTGTTTTATATTTATTTTTCATTTCTAGCCTAATAGCGTAATTAATATAGCCCGATCGGGTACTAAGACGTGTTTAAAAAAGGTTTTAAGCTTATATTACAATTATTTGTGGTTTTGTGAAGGGCTACAACTTACAACAATTACCCCGCTTGCCCCCTCCTTGGGTGTGCCACTGGCCAGAGGGACTCGATCAATTTTATTTTTTATAACCGCGTGTTACTTACTACCTGTTCGAAGGTTGTACGCAGGTTGTATTATTCACGACTTCAGTGAACAGGGAGGGATGTCAGATCTAGCATACACTCTGGTTTTAACCCTAGTATTTGTTATGTTAATAAGGTTTTTGTTTGTTTTGTTTTTATACATTGTGCTACACCATCAACCTGAGGTATCCTCATTGTATCACACTAATGGGAGAGGGAGATAGAACTAGATATGTACCTGCATTTGCGTGTAGAGAGTGGTAGACCATTTGTAAAAATACCTTCATCATACACAACCGATATTTGAACCCCTGTATGCTAACTAATGTGGCTGTTAACAATGTTTAAATCACATCAAGCCATATTTTAATTAATTATTATTTTTAGGCTAGAAGTTTAATATAAAAATCCTACGGATTAATATATCCATAAGATTTTTTTTAATCATTTCAAAATAATAATAAATTTTCGGACTTGTAGGGAGAGAGGAGGAACTAAGTAAATATTTAAATGCTGAACAAATTTGAGCACTAAAAGTGTTTATCCCTGCCATTAATTACCATAAAAACAAACTTCAGATAGCTTCTAGAGGCGTTTAATATCCGTAAATTTATTTGCCGGCAACATTTGGGACTAACCCCTCCTGAAATGTGGGCCTGTTTACTGGCTTGTCACCGGGAAATGTAATATGTGAGTAACAGGACGAACACACACAAAACTATATATTATTTCTGTCACCGTCACTAGACCTCTCGAACATTGGATCGGTCGACGCGCCGTTTATTCCTGTGCGTGACAAGAGGTATTAATGTAACCACGCAGGTGTGTGAATGCCGTGTACGTGTGGACGTGCGAATTGTTTTTGCTGACGTACGTATTTATGTAACTCTACAAACATATTATACAGCATGGCCTGTGCAATATAGAGGTGACATACGAGTATCTTGACATTTCGAGTCAGTCTCGTATAGGTTGAGACAGAGCATAGCCTACTATATGTGAAGGGCATATTAGAATCTCGTTCCTCTTTAATTATGTAGGGCTAGGTAACTTCGAATAGAGTCCTTACACCAATGGCGTACTTTGAGGGGGACAAAATTGTCAGTCAGTCCCTCTACCCCAGAGATAGCAGCAAAATAAGACAATTACAAAATAAATACGACTCGCATTCACACGGTCATTACCGGTATTTTGATACTTACTTTGGGAATAGTTATTACTATACACAAAATCAATATTATTATTTTTTAGAAAATTGTTTGTGTTCTTATAAATTGAAAGTTTATTGTACATTTTTAAACAACCTGACGTGTATTTAAAATTACTAATCCACCTTTAAAACACATTCAACTCTAACCACTTCCCTCAAACTTTATTTCAAAACAAAGCTATTTCATTTTACTCTTTCTTGTTTGAAAGGGGACGCATCATTTGGCCTAAAAATGAAAACCAGAAGTTGTTTGAAAGACAAGAATATCATTGTTTAATTTGCAAATGCAAAACAACTTGTGTCTTCTGGGCATGCGTCTAACCTTGAACATTCCTGAAAACTACTACTTGTGCTTTTAACAAATTCCATATGATCTGTTTGTTTGGTTAATAGTTGCCATGATATTTGGTCGTACACTTGGTAATAGTTGATTTGTAATAACTCATTACTTAATTAAGTACATACATTTTATGTGTGTGTAGTGGGCATATATTATAGTACATATGAGTGAGCTTGAGAAGGGACGAACCAAGCACATATCCTACAAAAGCTCCCATGAGTCCCACTCTCAAATGAGCACGGATGTATTGCAAGGCGGACGCGTCAGAGAGACCGACTAGTGATGTATGTTCCTATTAGCATATGGGTGCTAGTGGTCTTATTAATGAGTAAAAAAAATTAATGGAATATTCCCATGGTGGGGTGCGTATAAGCTAAGCTTAAAGCTTGGTTCACATTAACAAGATTCAAAAGTTAAGGGGGCCACCTACCACAGTGCTGAGACGCATGGCAGACATTCAAAAATGTATGAAGAGGGTTGTTATTTCAAAATATGTTTCACGCCAAAATGATTTTAAAACCTCATATATTTGAGTTATATAGAGTTGAAAAAACATGAAAAGGTAAATCATCTTATTTTCAAGAACGTTTCCTGCTAAATGTCTTCTTTCTGATGACAAAGTAAATAGTTGGAAGCATAGATCTAGCCTTATTCTAACAAATAATATTTTTTTAACAGGGCCGGAACAGAATAGTCTGAGCTAATTCCATAGAGGTCACTCTTTCTTTATATTTTGTGACTGAGTGTGTCCGTTACAAAAAGTGTTTTATTTCTTCTGATTGGATTCATAATTTAAGAAGGTAGGGTTGGGCGTGAAGGGCCATTAAGAGAGCTCAATATTTGGAATTATTTCTAATCTAATCCAGTTATTATATTCTGAAAATTGAAAAATGACACCTAGACACGAGAATCAAACCCGGGACTCGTGTCCAGGTGTCATTTTTCAATTTTCAGAGCATGATATCTAGATGGAGTAGTCCTCACTAAAAGCATAAATAATAGCTTTGGCTATTTGATTATTAATCCAGTTATTGTTTTTTTGGCTTGAACCTGCTTCGAATAAGAAATTTAGCTTCGAAAAAAGTTTGGAGCTAATCTGAATATTGTCTTAGTTAACTCAAATCGGTGCCAAATAGAAAGCCAATAATTGGCAAAATTTCGAAACAAACTAAATATTAGGACCTTCTTTATATTTAGCTCGAATCTGTTTCGAATATAAAGCCAAGCTTCGGAAAAACTTAAAAAACTAATTTGAATATTGCCTTATTTATCTTGAATCTGTTCCAAATAACGTCGGAAAAATGTCAAAGCGAATCCGAATATTGACTTATTTAGCTCGAATCTGTTCCGAATAGCTTGGTAAAAATTTCGAATAGTGTCTTATTTAGGCTAGCTCTAATTCGTTCTGAATAAAAAATAAAACTTTGTAAAAACTTCGAAAATAATCCGAATGACATTATTTAGCTCAAATCTTTCCTTAGCAAAATCAAGCTTTAAAAAAATATTCAAGCTAATACTGTTATGATACTGATTTGGACCTCACTCATATATTAAAAAAGTCATGGATGAAGTGCATATTTCTTTAAGGTATCGTATGTAAAATATCCTTTAAAAACTTCATCCGCGGAGAATCACGCGCTTTTATAACTAATGTCAAAGAATTGCACCATTTAAACTTTTTTTCTTTAAAAAATCTCATCAAATAACGAGAACATTTTAATTGACGCTTGATCACGTGGCTATAAATACCAATTATCCCACAATAGTCTCAATATAAGTTTAATTGGCGCCGCAACGCGGTTCAAAATCATCATAATACGAATATTGACTTATTTAGCTCGAATCTTTTCCGAATATATATCTAAGTTTAGGAAAAATGTCTCCTTCAAAGTTGCTTCCCTTGAAATTGTACTCTTAGATTGGAGTCATAATAAAATCCCTGCCTGTGTGTTATGTGTTTTAATCGTGGTACGTGATCACATCACAAAACATTCTTGTCCGTGACAGTTGGTAGTGCTAACGAAAGGACGTGGAATGTACGTAAGTTTAGTAGGATTCTGATAAAGAACCTT
Source organism: Timema shepardi (assembly GCA_902151425.1). Taxonomy (NCBI): domain Eukaryota; kingdom Metazoa; phylum Arthropoda; class Insecta; order Phasmatodea; family Timematidae; genus Timema; species Timema shepardi. Next base: position 57,753 of record CABFVX010004875.1, read on the forward strand.
TTCCAAAATACGAACATATAATTTCGCGGTCAGTATTAATCACATCATCTTTTACTGTTATAAAAATGTATTTAATATTATCTATCAAAAGTGGCAGTTACAGATCATATGACTTTAAGCATGGATAGATTAAAATAGTTTTAATAACTTTTGTGCCTGTCAAACATGGTTTCTTCCTATCTGAAATAGACTGTAGCTTACTTATGCCTACAAATAGTTATAGGGAGACACTTATTTGACAGTTCATTAAACTACTCAAAATAATTTTATAGATTCATACGCCAAACCACACTCTCTGTCACAATAGGTCTAGGGGTGTGTGAAGGCCACTTTTTAAATGCGAAGCGAAGTCGAAGCGAATCTTGAAACTTGCAAAGAAAAGTTTAAGTCGAAACTACCTAGGATTTTTGTTGTTGTCACTTAACGCCACTTTTAATTTTTGAATTAATTATTTTTCTAGATCTTGTCAGTAACAAGGACCAGGAAAATTTCCTTATTTATTACCTAAGGACTATATTAATAACTAATGCACACAGGCTTACTGATAAGCTTAGTAACTTGTCAATTAAATTTTATTTTGGAATTTAAAAATGTACACATGAGCACAGGAATCGAACCCGGGACCTTTGGATTTATTTGGGTTCAATTACCGTGTAGTAGGGGCAAAGTACAACTTCTGTGACACAGACAATAGACTAATTAACGAACAATGGAGGTCGTTAATAGACTAGTGAGAGGGG
>CABFVX010004876.1:0-30999 GCA_902151425.1 Timema shepardi
AACAGATGGCAGCCTACAAACATGCCCGGTCCATGTATCATTGTGTCTAGATAGATGGCGCAGTTGGACAGTCACTTACAATATATTTCACATGTTTCACATTTTACAGTCCAAAATTTCTCAATATTCCACATGCACGTTTTAGAATATATGTTTTAATTAATGCCAGCCTCAGTTAAACATTGTGATCACAGCATTTTTGTATATTTGTGATTTATATATATATGCACGTTTTAGAATATATGTTTTCATTAATGCCAGCAACATCTAAACATTTTGAATACAGCATTTTCGTATATTTGTGATTTATATATATATATATATATATGTTTTCGATCGTCCTGCGCTCTATAGAAATTTTACGTTCTAGAATAGATTGATTCATATGTGTGTTCGGATACCTATAATGTATAATATTTTCATTGTAAGAATTATTCAATTTGTAGGTGGAATCCATGTTATGTTTCTGTAAAATAAAGATAGCGGGGTTAAAAATTGCTTAATATGATATTACTATTATTTTGATAATGTAATATTACGTTGTTGTAAGACATGTGAAGGTATATCCATATATACATCTATAATCTCTGATAAAAAGACAAAACATTTTGAGATAGGTTAAATTAATATAACATTATTTTTTAAATAAGTTCCTTGTCAGCAGAAGTATCTTCAAGACAAAACAAACTGTCATCTACTATTTAAGACTTTACCATAAAAATGACATTTTTCATATGAACACGGAATTTGTAACATATAAAAAGATTAATCCTGATTTTGAAGGCTTAATTATTTATTTTAACATGACTCATTTTAATCTGAGTGATATTTTAGTAACTATACAAAACGTTATACTTTGTGTTGAACCTTAAACTGTTTTTTGTTATTTACAGTTTGAAAATAAATTCTGAATTTTGGCTATACTTAAAATTTCAAGTTCTGTGGTATTTGTATTCTTAAACTGATTATAATTTGTAAACTCAAGCTTTCATTTGAATTTCACGGTTTCACAGTACATTTTTTAGTCGAGAAAGGTTAGCACTATATAAACTTGAAATATAAAAAAATTAATGTTTTATATTATCTAAAAGATGTTATAATACATGTGTTTCTTGCTATGGTATTCTGATGATCTAACATGAACATATATGCTACATTCATTTTTTGGTTTTAGTCTTACAGCAGAAATATAAACAATTTTCATGCCATCACACAAAATAGTTGATTTAATATTTTCAAGTTGAAGAAACAAGTGAAATTCAAAGAATTTTTAAAGATTAGGTAATAAAATGGAAGAAAGTTAAATTCATTCACTGTAGGTACCCAACATTTTAAACTATTCCTGAATCGAGAATGAATTAAACAATTTAATGAATTTTCATCTTTTATATATTTAATACTTTTAATTTATTAGGTCCTGTAAAGTGGTAAAAATTACACTGAGAATATCAGAATGTCACAGTATTTTTATATATATATATAAAAATACTGTGACATTCTGATATTCTCAGTGTAACATATATATATGAAGCAGCAAATTGCACAAAAGCTAATTTATTCCCAGGGGACAAAACATAAAAGTTGCACATTTTATGTCACGTTTTGTTCCAAGCAAAAAATTCCTTTTTATAATGTATGTTACTTGTTCAAAAAGACATTGCATCAATTTGAAGGTGTAGGGGGGAATTTAACTTACCTAAGTCACATTAGGCCACATCTCTCACTCAACATATAATAGGTACACCTCAAATTATATTTCAAAGAATAATTGTTTTTATAGAAGCATAATAATTGTTAACAACAACCACATTTCACCTATTTTTGTAGCAAACCCAACTCTTGCACACAAGACACAATTGCCTTTTATCTCATCAAAAGAAAAATCTTGAATAAATTTACATGTAAGCTTGACGACACACCTTTTCATCACAACTAAACTGATTTCAAGATGCTGCCACACCTATGTTTAAAAGTTAGATGATGTCGCAATTATATAGAAGTACAAATTAATGCTTATAATAATTATTATGATACGAGCATAACTTTCAAATCTTCCATAATTCAAATATATAATTATGATCCTTAACCAATCTAAACTAACCTGACCCATCTTGGGTTCATAAATTAAAATTTCAAATGATATTGATCAAATAAAACATTTATTTTTTACACAAAACAATGTTATGGGCCTACACCACAGAGGATCGTGGGTCAACATTATAATGTGAAGATCGAGGTTTGAATTTCTGTAGGGTGTACTGAGGGTGGTTTTTCCTAAAAAGGTTTTATACTCTCTTTCTCCACGCAAATGTGGATATACTTAATATAAATATAACCTTCCTAATCCCTAAAATCATTAACGTAACTAGTACACAAGCCTATAACCCAAATGTTAAGAAGCAGTGCTAAAAAATAAGATATACTTTCACTGATAAGTCTTCCCATTGGTGCCGGGAATAAATAAAAAGTTCCTTTTTTTATGAGGGATAGTGTTTCTCGCTTATTCCCACACCAAATTTAAAACAATTTTCCATCTAAATCAAGGATTCCTAACCCTTTATTGAGCCATGGACCTCTTTTGTGATCTGGACCCTTCTCAGATTTAGTTTTTAAACATCATAAAATAAAATAAAAAGGAAACTACTTACATAGAAAAACTAACAAAATATGCTGGTGAGATAGGACCATGTGTTTCTTTATTTACACATTAAATAAGACAGTCTGCTTTGGTGGTGTAGTAGTCTAAGGAATCACTCTCACATTTAGACTGGACTGCCACTGACAGGGAGACCGGCGTTCGAAACCTGGTTGAGTGTACCAGTAGGCTACTTAGGGTGGTTTTCCTAATTATGTTTTCTGCTCTCCATTGCAAATTTGGGTACATTTAATCTTAATTCAACTTTCTTCATCTCTAACACACTAGCTTGATTTTTGAAATATGTGTATAATTCAAACGAGCAGTGTGATAGGGTGCAAAAAAAAAGAGGCAAATTAAATCTAAATTTTATTTTTCAAGTGACCTTGATCATCTTGGGGTAAAGTGCTTGCCTCAGGACTCGATGTTCGTGAGTTCAAACCCAGCCAGTATCTTGAGTGATAACAATCTGTAGCACAACTTACTTAGGAGGGGAAGTAAAGCCGCCGGTCCCATGTCGATTGTGGAATTTAAAAGAACCCTGGAAGGTTTGTTAAAAAGACCTTTCCGGCAAAATTGGTATTTGCTTTCACTCTCGCTCATAGACATTCTTATGTGCTGATATAATCAATTGGCTTAGAAAGTGTGTGTTAAATAGGTACTAACTCAAATAAACAAAAAAAACCTTTTTTGAGGCTGTTAATATCAAAAGTCCATAGACTTGAAATCCATCTACATACCCGTTTAGGCTCGTGGACCCCTAATTAAGAATCCGTGATCTCACTTTCACAACATAAAACTATTTACACTTTCTCAATCCTTTAGCTAATGTTGGGCTTACCTGCGCAGGCCTAAGGTTTGTACATCTAATAAATTAGGGTATCCTTTCTGCATTCACAGATAACATTGATTTACTATTTTCTTATAATAATGTTTGCATATTGGTTTTTATATTCAATTTCATTAGTGATAGTATAATCTTTGAATGTTGATCTTAAATACTTAGTTAAAATCTTAGTTTTTTTATTTTCTAAGACAAAAGTATCTGGTGAACTTGGGTTGGTTTACTCATCAATTCATTATCTGTCACACATTATATATTCACAACTGGGCCTGTATAATTATGATTTGCCGTACACATGATTCTTTCTGCTTTACTTTCTTGCCCAAGTCAAGTTTTACCATGAGCAATATTTTTGAACATTTCTACAACAGTTCTATTCCTCATTGATCTGGCATTTGCATTAAACATTTCATGTTCTTTATGTGTAAAATTTTGTTAATGTAATTTAATATTTATTTGCCACCATTAAATGAACACACAAGTTCAAATTTTACTAATAATTTACTGTTTCATCATATCACATCCTTGTTAAAAAATTTCTTACTCATACCTACTATTTATATATAAATATATTTTTTATGGTACAATCTTTTTTGAAAATCCTATTTCATAGCAAAACTAAGTGCATAGAGGGGCCTAACCTTTACTTTTCAACTTTTCAAAGGCAAAGAGAACGACTCACTGGTTAACAGACTGTGCTATAACTGGCCCTGAGGGGTGTGCTGATAACGTACTCAAACACAAGACCAGTTTTATCCAAGTCAGACTTATTACGCCTGACTTGCGGTGCTACACTAAAGACAACACCTACCTAAATTCACATGGAATGAGCCAGGGTCACATATGAAACTGGCCGATTCCATTCTGGACTATGTAGGTGTCGTCTTGTATTTAGTGTAGCGCCGCACTTGAAGCGTATTAAGTCTGATTATGAAACTGGCCCATGGTGTATTCAAAACACATAAGTGACCCCTACTCGTTGATAAAGTGCACTCCACCACTGTTTTGTATCATTACAGTTTTTATAGTGCCGTGCCTTACTACCTGTTCGGGCTACATGCTTATGTGCTAATTATGCTAATGGCTTTTGGATATTAGGAAGCTTGTATTTAAAGGAAGTGCACCCCCATTTGTGCGAAGGGAAAGTGGAAAGCCACCCTTAGTACACCTGATCAAGATTCAAACCTTGATATATCTCGTCATTGACAGTCTGGTCTACTGCTAGCATAACATGTTAAACCACGCCGTCACCAAAGCGGGTGTTATACATTTAGTTTTCCTAAAATCAATTATCTTCAAAAAAGGTTAGAGCTACTCCCATAGACAAATTACTGACTTTTTAAAAAAGCTATTAAATACGTTTGTTAAATATTTTTATGATGACTTGTATTGTTTTAAGTGAAAATGAAATAATTTTCACAAATAATTGTTTGCATATACAATGACTCATGTACCTAAGGGCAGTAAGTAGTTTGTGTAGGACTAATTAGTCACTTTACCTGTAACCGGCTTGTGTTTGGGTTGCTCTTGCTATGTTTATCGTGCTCAGTAGCGCAATATTAGAAGAGTATAATCTCTTAGGTAATGACTCTTTTATAAAATAATTGAGTCATTGCTAAAACGCGAGTTGGACTTGTGATGCTTAAACAGAACCGAGAAAACCTGTGCCATTCCCCTAGACTCAGCTAAATCAACTAAACAAAAACACAATATCAAGAGTTATAAATAATTTTTGGTTTATTTATCAGATTGATGCGTGTGCAACGAATAAAGGGGCTGTGAAGGTGTGAAGTCTTACTGGAACACACGGAAAAAATGCTCTTCAGATAAAACTTGACCTTTGTTAAGTTCATGCTGGAAATGTGGTGAGTTTTCTCTCTTAAATATATTTATCTAATTGCCAATAGTTCAGCTACCAGAGATTTCTACTAAACTATATGTAAGATACACTGGATTATTTATTTCATTTTTAACTAAACTTAATTTTTAAATCTCTTTTTTAAATTTTTATTCCTCATGTTCCAATCAGCCTATATTATTAGTGATACGAGTACCTTGTTTGTTTAGCATTGTGTTTGCATAGAAATAGTCAATACGTAGCCTACATTAATTTATTTTTGCAAAATTTTGATCACATAAGTTCTTACATGTGCAGGTGTGTCGCTTATATTGATATGGCAATAAATACATTTTAGTTCCCTTTTGTTTCTTACAGAATTGAATATAAAACCACCCCCACATAACTTTATCTATTTACTTATTGGCACCCACTTCAGTGGCTGAATAGTCTAAGGCGTTTCTCTCGGGTTAGGTTGGCCTGGTGATGATGTGGAAATCAAGGTTCAAATTCCGGTCAGGCTTAGCCTACTGAAGTTTTTTTTTATAAACTGTTTCCCGCTTTATTTTAATGAAAATGTGGGTAAATTATCTCCAAGCTTATTCCTTCCTCATCCCTACTTCATTAGAGTAATTATCATAAATACTTATAACCTCAACAGGTAGCAAGACGTAGTGTTAAAAAAACTAAATGGCATCGAAATTAAACATTCAAAGTCTGAATGTGTAAGATATGAAATACAAACACACATTAAATTTGGAAATGTTCAAAATATAGACCTAAAGGCCTTATAAATTAGTCTAATTTTTTTTTTTTACTATTTTTCCAGAATTTAACTTTTATCAAGAATTTGATTCAACATTATGCCTCTTGAAAAACAATGCCACATAACTGTTTGCGATGAAAACAGTTAATTTATAATTAAAAAAAGTGACCTTCTAGTCATAACATTAATTCCATTGTTTGCAACATCACAGTAATGGAAGCTCTTAAAGACGAGGACCGCAAAAGGCGGTTGCGTCAAATAGAGGAGAGAATCCAGGATCCTCGGAGCATCGCTAATGTGGACTGTCTCTTGGTGGGTATCTAATGTAACAAACCAAAAATAATATCACTATATCTGACTACTTTACAACTAAACCAAACATTTGATTAATTCATTTAAGTTTACTTTGTTCTGCTTAAAGATGTATCACTGCTTTTGATGAACTAGCAGGAATGGGGAACCTGTAGCGTTTTCAGGAGTTAAAACTTAGGCGCGTATTTTGTCAATTATTTAGATTCATTGCTAAATTTATACATTCGCAAACAGCGTGTATCTAATAATAAAAAATAGAAATTTGGGGTGTTGCGAGTAGGCCTTGCCCTAATTTCCCTCGCTCTTAATTTTAATGGCGACCTTTGCTTTTGGTTACGCGACAGTGCAAAGGGAGCTATGTTTATTTCGTTTTATACACCAGGTGAATTTTTAAAATTCCATTTGAGTTTCAATTACAGAGTGGCTCACTTGGATACTATCTTATATTTAAATTAGTTTCAACAATTTTAATATATCCTAATTAGTTTGTTTTGTCTTTATAATGTAGTGTATACGCCTGCGTGTATTTTTAGCAGGTGTATCATCCCCAAAGCATATTATTGATCCACATGAGTTTCACTCCTATGGAGTGTTTCAAATGGATTTTGTCTCATATTGATGTTTATTTTAACAGCTTATTAATTGTAAGTATTTTATTTTACTGTTTTCAGCTGATTATTCTGGCAGGTAAATTATTTATTATTACTCTCCCTTATGGCAGGGCTCATACCACTTCACTTTTTCAACTAAAAGTCACTTTTTACTAATAAGTCACTAAAAGTCACTTTTTCTTAATCACGTCACTAAAAGCCACCTTTTCCCTCTTTTTCTTGCTATCATTAGTTGAAATGCTAATTTATTTTATTTTATTTGATTGATTGTAACTTCACTTTACTGTAAAGTCCTAATGAATCAGATCTAAGGGTCTAGAATATGCTACTGCCTGCTGATAATCCAGGCTGTTTCAACATTCTCTTACAGGTTGACACTGAATGGCATGCCAGTCATTAAAGCCCTTGATATTTTTAAAATTTTCGATGACTTTAATATCTTCTAACATTATGAATGTGTTCTCTGCGTAGGGGGATATTGAAATATTGACATGTTTTATATGACTCTACCTTGGGGAAGTGCAATTTTAAGGAGTGGCTTTTAAAAACTTATTGTAATGGTATTCTTTATTCCAAATGGTTGAAGAAGTCTAGTGACAACGAAGGATTTTGCTTATGTTGGGACACAAAGATAAGTGCAATCAAAGGAATACAAAGTTTGTCTTAGCATGCCACAACTAGTGGTCACAAGGAAAACACTCATATTAAGCTACAACCTCGTCAACTTCATCTCATTGCTGTCAGCCCCCCAGAGGAAACACCTGCTTCCAGCACATCTAATACGGAGCCTGCTTGAATTCTACTAAGACGCCACCTATGTCCTGTGTGGCACTAGCTTCATCTTGTCCCGGGGCTGGTACAGTACAATTGTACAGTGTAAGAGAGACTTCAACAAGAGCAGAGATAATTTGGACTTTGAAGACTTTAACTTCAGATTTTTAGGCTTCTTAGTCCGATGGAATTTGGGATACATTTCAAGCTATGTTTACTGGAGCAGTTCCTGATAATTTTTCTATATCTACAGGGAAATTGAACCACTTGATAACAGATATTGATGTATCTATTTTTAGTTGGCACACTATCAAATTATTAACTTTTCACTAAGGATCATTGCAAGTACATGGCATGTCAGCTTGATTCAAAAACATTGGTTTAAAACAAACTTGATAAAATGAAAATATGTAAAAAAAAATTGAAATTTGTCGTGTTGAATCCAAAAGTTCTCATAAATGAGCCAACATTTTATTCAACTTGGTTTGTGTTTGAAGTGTACGGCCTTATGAGGAATCCACGAAGTGACATGCGGCCTCCCAATGCCAAAAGGCTCCTCACACCTGAACTAACTCAATACAATTGTCTAAACTCAATAATAATGTGCATTATTAAATACGTATTGCCAACACATTAATTTTAATATAAATTATAATGAATGTTAACTTAGTTTACCCGTGGAAATTTCACAAAATAAAAAAATATAATCAATAATACACTTTAACTGGTTTACCAACATGGAAAACACTTTGAAAAACCAACATTACTGGTATAAGTGTGATCAAGTCTAGGAAACATATCTTGTTTATCATTTTGTTTAACTTAAACCGCACACACATGCCAAACAATTCATGTAAGAAAAGCTGGTCTGAAAGATAGACTTCTTGTTCTAAGTTTGCTTATTGCTATTTTGTTCAATTTGTTTAAGTTTCAACCCCTAGACGTCGAAATTCAATTGACTATATATTGAAATATCCTTAATTTAATTCCCACATTGTGTTTTTCACTAGGTTTTTCTATTCTTGCTTCAGGAGAACGCTAGTGCATTTCCTGAGCAAGCCAACAAAAAACGGAATTGTGAGTGTGTCCGTTATGCTGTCTTACAGCACATTGTTTGAGCTTGTTTAGTTCCATCTCTTCATGTAGACTTTCCAAAACTCCATGTTCAAAACTGTGAAACTTGTTTTTTGACAAGTCTCGCTATGCCGCATAAGGCCCACACTAAGTATCTTGACATTTTGTTTTCATCCTTCTTCCAAATAAATGGGTTTATATTTTTTTAAGTAAAAATATAATTTTTAAGCAATCTATTGGTTTTCTCTTTTTAGTCAAAAGATAGTGTATTCTATTTTCTGCTGAGCTCTCAACATCGAAAACCAAAACTTGTACAATTAATTGTACATGAATAACAAAACTTAGGAGATTGGAATGATTTTTAGGTTACAGATATAGCAGCATCAACTATCATGTTTGTAGATTTGACAAATGACACCTTAACACATGAGTTACATCTTAAGTGGGCTGTATATTTTCATTTAGGTGTATCTTAACCATCCTATATCAAGGTCAAAAATTCATCATTATGATAGATATATTAATAAATATTTAAAAGATATAGGTAATCTAAAAATTATTTTAATAGCTTAGTTTATAAAACCAAGTGTGCACTTAAACCATGTTTGTAAACTTTTGTTGTTGTTTCTTAATGTTTCCTGTTCACAATCATAGGGAAACAATTTTCAAACATGTAAAACAGAGCTACTCACATTGTTTTCAAACATGTAAAACAGAGCTACTCACATTGTTTTCAAACGTGTAAAACAGAGCTACTCACATTGTTTACAAACATGTAAAACAGAGCTACTCACATTGTTTACAAACATGTAAAACAGAGCTACTCACATTGTTTACAAACATGTAAAACAAACATGATCAAAAATTTTTTTGCCAAGAAGAAAGAGAAAATAAAGGTTTAACAGGAGGTGGAACAGATATTTCTACTATTAGCTACTATCTGGGTTGACATTTTTCCCATAAAGCATAAAACCGCATTTAGAATCATCTCTTGTGTTGTTAGCCTGCAAGTGCACGCAGCTGCTCTGTGAGACTCACGAGAAACTTCTTAAAACTGTGAATTTTTCTTTCACTTCTCTACGCTTAACCCTTCATGCGGGAGACCCTGAGTGTATTGATTTCATGAAAGTCAAATTCCACAAAGTGTACTATCTTTGAGTGAATACTAAACCATGTTGAGCTATCACAAACCAGCTGCGTGCTCTCCTGTCTTAACTCGCGTCATTGGTCGCTGTGCAGAGTGGGGGAAAAGTTAAAAACCTGGTATGTGATTCATTCTATTACTTTTGTTAGTACTGCATCTAACTCCTTCAGTGTCAGATTTTTGTAAATTCAGTATTTATATATAATATGTTTTTTTATTAATTAAGGGGCTCAAAAAACATTTTTTGCATTTTTGAATTCTTTATATTAAACTCAATTAAAAGTATATATTTAACTTACTTTTAATTATGTATTTCTCCAGAAATTTCTGGAAAAATATGTAAGACCATTAATTTTAATATTAGTTTTAAATTTTATTTTTAAAAATAGTTTGATAATTTAAACATAAAAATATTCCTCCATAAATTTCTAAAAAGTAAAATGTATATGTGTATATATAATTTTTTGTTTTCAAAAACTCCTGGAGATGAAGCAAGCACCCTAAAACTGAAATCTGGACATGCGGGAAGCTGCAGTGTTGTGCTTACTTTACACCACTGTCAGGCTACAAACAAGTGAATAGACTCATTTTCTGAAACACTGGACACCTCAGATACACTTGTATCACTACCCGAGACATCAACATTGATTTCATCCAAGTCGCTAAACTCATCACTTTCTTCCAACATTTTAAATAAAATAAAATAAATAACAAAATAGCGCCAACACCTTACGAGGAACACAAGCCAAGCTAAGAACTGCGGCAGGAATACAGTATAAGCTATGTCTTTATCTTGTTGCTATTTTGCGGTCTTTTCATATACTTTTTGTAAATGAAATATATCAGGCTAATATATTTTTACAATGCGGATTCATCAAATCCGTAATAGCTCGAGCAAATAATTTAATGCACAAACAAGCTGCCCATAATAACACGGGCAAATCACTGAAGCGGTTAAATAAATAATTTGTTTATTTACAAAAGATCAACAATAAATAGGTTCAGCCCCTAGGGGAAATATATAAAATTATAGTATGATTTACTTGCATAACAATATATAACTTTCTTTTCAAATATTATTGGACTGATTGCTAATGTGTCTACTTTATTTTCAAATACCCAGCAAAATGGTCAAATCTAGATGAAGAAAAACTGGACAGTTTTTCATGGGGGGAAAAAATTGTTCTTGTTTTATACCCGCCACTATTTTACCAAATTGTTCTTGTTTTATACCCTCCACTATTTTACCGTCCACACTTCCTATCTTTTCGCACAACACTTCGCAAGTCACACCCCACAGATCATCATACCATTTCATAGCCAAAACAATGTTACCACTGTAATATCCCACATCTTCCTCCCTCTAATTTCACAACTCTCCGATAAGTCTCTTCATCGGTTTAGTTTCACGTCGAGGGCGGGTGGAGTTGAACCGCACACTTCCAAGCTGTAGTTTCTTCCAAGGGGACTAATACCAGGAGTTTCCTCATTAGCTAGGTCTATGGCTGGGGGTTCAGATCCAGGTCACTCGATGTGTCCTCAGGAACAGGCTCACCATTATTTGGGCATTGGGCTGTAAGCGGTGCTTGCTCTTGTTCTTCATCAGTTCTTAAGGGTGGTTTTCTTGATTGATCCTCATGCCGAATCTAGGTCATGTCCAGGTGTGGAACATAAACCCAGAAATGTTGTGGTCCAAGTATTTGCTTCACCTTTGCACTGACCCACTTGGATTCATTTCTCCTATAATTCTTCACCCAGACTTTGACACTCAGACTTGGTCACCCACAGAATAACGACCAGTGTTGGGATTAACTCCCCCATAGGCCTACACAGATCATCATACCATTTCATAGCCAAAACAATGTTACCACTGTAATATCCCACATCTTCCTCCCTCTAATTTCACAACTCTCCGATAAGTCTCTTCATCGGTTTAGTTTCACGTCGAGGGCGGGTGGAGTTGAACCGCACACTTCCAAGCTGTAGTTTCTTCCAAGGGGACTAATACCAGGAGTTTCCTCATTAGCTAGGTCTATGGCTGGGGGTTCAGATCCAGGTCACTCGATGTGTCCTCAGGAACAGGCTCACCATTATTTGGGCATTGGGCTGTAAGCGGTGCTTGCTCTTGTTCTTCATCAGTTCTTAAGGGTGGTTTTCTTGATTGATCCTCATGCCGAATCTAGGTCATGTCCAGGTGTGGAACATAAACCCAGAAATGTTGTGGTCCAAGTATTTGCTTCACCTTTGCACTGACCCACTTGGATTCATTTCTCCTATAATTCTTCACCCAGACTTTGACACTCAGACTTGGTCACCCACAGAATAACGACCAGTGTTGGGATTAACTCCCCCATAGGCCTTTCTCTGTTTATCTTGAGCTTGCTGCATTTTGCTTGATGTTGGAGGGGGGCGAAGTAGGTCCAGGCGATTCCTCATCTGCCTTCCCATCAAAGTTTGAGCTGGTTAAATCTCGATGGTTGCATGGGGAGCATTTCTATAGTCGAGTAGGAACTTTTGTAAGGCTGCGTCAAGTTGGGATGGAGGAACTTCCTCCGGGGCTGCCTGGAGACAGCACTTTACAAATACAAAAACAAAGGTTTTGGAAGTTGGAGTTAGCAAATTAGGAAACTTTTAACTAAACAATTTCAACGGTACCTACTATTTTGCTCAAGTACCCAGTATCAAATTGAAATTTAATGCTTTCATTGTTAATCTTTAAAACAACATGATAACTCAGGCTCTTTTCTTGAACCACCTGACAAATCTTGTGCAAGCTTTCACTATCATCTTTGATCTTGAATTTTTCCTTTAAAACTATTTATTATTTATGTTATTTGATTTACCCTTATTTCTGCATACCCTGGCTAAATGTCCAATCTGTGAGCAAATATTGCATGTGTAACCATGATACTTAGAGTTTTCCGAGGCATGGCTATAACCTGTGCAAACATCCAAACGAACCCCTTTAGAGGAACCAGCTCGGTGTTTTAGTTGACTAATTTGTCTTCTTTGGCTATCCCTTGTAAATATATGACAAACTGGCTCCTTTTTTATTTTAATATCTATTAACCGATATTGAAGTGAAGTCGCTTGCTTAGCCCTAGCTAGCTCTTCTGCTTTGCCACTCGTCAACTTTGTGGGGTTTTCCTCAAAAATCCTATCATGAATAGGACCTTGAGCCATTCCTAAAACAAATTTATTAGAGCAAAGTCTAGATGGGTATCAAATTCACAATTTACCGCCAATTCCCATATTCTTGCCAGCCACTCATTTACGTTCTCTTAATGCTCTTTACTAGGTTTGAAAAACTTAAATCTTGCAGCAAAAACAGACTTTGCGGGCAAAAAGTACTTGTTGAACAACTCTACGAGCGGTTCAACTCCTTAGGCTTTTTAGGTACACTTAAGTTAGTCATTAACTTAAAAGCATCTTCATCCAATGTGTTGAGAAACAGGCCTTGTTTCCTGGTTTCACTCTTGATGCGATTAGCTTCGAAGAAACTCTTCTTCCTAGGTTTGTAAAGAGTCATTTTTTAAAGTAAAATCCCTCCGTCTTTAGCCATTTTGAATGCTAAGGTAGACTTTCCCTAGGATTGACGTCTCAGGTCTTCAATTTTGGGATGCACTTAATAAGTTTGTAAACTCGAATACTTGCTGTTCTTGGTTTTGGTCAACACCAGAATTGATAGTGGGTAATCCCATCCTCGTCACCAATGTTAAATACTCTACACTATTTTACGGCCCACACTTCCTATCTTGTCACACAACACCTCGCAAGTCACACCTCTCACAGATCATCATACTATTTCATAACCAAAACAATGCTACCAACTATACCACTGTAATATCCCACAGTTCTAACACAATTTATTACATTAAAAACAAGAGATTCACACACCACTCTACTTATTTTCCTTGTCCTGTATAACTTCTTTGTGCTTCAGTTTTATGATGAGGCATGGCCTGAACATGTGTATGTGAACAAGATCATCACAAAACTGAACTAAGGTCCAAACCCCTAATTATTACAGCTTGATATAAATATATCTTCTCTAGCATGGTGAAGGTTTGTTATCCACCCGGTAGCATCTTTATAAGAAGACGTTTAAATATCTGTCACACTCTCCAGCATTGTGATAATTCTTTAAAATGGTGATCAAAACATTCATCCTAGTTTTATCTCAAGCATCGATGTCTCTCTTATTTCCAGGACACTATTCAAGCCCTGGTGGCGGATTGTGATCATCCTTCTGTCAAGAGGATGAAAAATGTTGAGGCTTATCTGAACAGATGTGAGTCATTTATTACATATCTAATAGTTTAGTCATCTTTTGGTCTTTGTGCTTTGCATCTAGATACCTGCTGGGACTTGTTTGGATCGATTCCCTGCATGGTCCAAGTTCTATAGTCCTAACATGGTGCGTAAGCATGTGACACACATATAGCGCGGGACATACTTCACCCCCACTGATGTGTGTGTGTGCGTGCGGCATAATGCACCTTTATACATCAATTTAAATCATCAAACATAGAAATAAAAAATAAAACCTACCAGTTATACACTTTACTTGAATGAAATGTCAAATACACCAGCTGCATTGTCTTTTATCACTCAACACAATGCAGGTCTATTTGTCCTTCATTTAAAAAAAGCCTGGGTTAATGCAGAGCGGAATTTCACTAATATGGTAATGATTTTTTTTCGGGAGACATAATCTTCACCGCGCTATACCAGGTGGTGGGTACTGACTCACCTCTTGAACAGCTTCAGGGGCTGTGCTTCTCTTAAGTGTATGAATAAAACATGCAATGTTAATTGTGCACATACATTTTGCATCAAGATTAATTTAGTTTTAACTCATATCGCTTTCAATAGACAAAGGGAAATGGTCATGAATGCCAACATGCAAAGTAATGCTGAGCTGAAGTTTCCACAATTAGGCATGAATAAAATCACACACTTAATATTTACATCAAAACTCAAAATGGCTTTTGACAAAATGTTAATTTTTCTGTGTTATTATCTAATAGATTTATAATCTAGCTTTAAGTCAAGTAATTGCATTATATTTGGAAGAAGCTGTAGGAAAGGTGGATAGAAACAAACAAAAGGGAACAAACACAATACGGCTTCAAGTAATTCATGTAAGTAATCCAAAATGTAAGGTGAATAATATTGATCTTTTTGGTACTTTTAACTTACATTTTGGCATAAAGCACATTTTATTTAACAAACCAATGTTACATATTATTAAACATCAACCCGCTTCAATGGCTGCTTGGTCTAAAGCGCTATTCTCGTGTTAGACTAGACTGCTAATGACAGGGAGATTGAGATTTGATATTCCCCACAAATGCAGGTACACTTCCTCTAAATATAACATTACTGATTCCTAAAACTATTAGTGTAACTAGTACATAAGTATAGAACCCCAATGGCAAGTAAGATGCACTGCTAAAAAAAATAATCAAAAACTAACCGTCATTTCCAAAACTTCAGTAGGTAGGTCTACACTATTAAAATGTAAAGAGACATATTAATCTAAATCAGTTGATTTGAAGAAAGCCAACTTACCTTCCTCATGAACCATAGCCATGTTCAATAATGACACATAAATTTGCCCTTCAACCAAATCTTAAAATATTATTATAAATCCTTTTAAATCTGTTAATTTAAAATGAACAACTATTATTCTTCCTATTCTGTTTGCTTTAGATGACAGTGTAGCAGTGTCCATTTGTAAGCTCCGCATGAAAACTGAAGATTTTTCGTTGATAAAAGTCATAGGAAGAGGAGCTTTTGGAGAAGTACAGTTGGTAAGATCCTTCCCTAGTGCAAGTTTAGGGAATTAAATAAAACTCAATTTTTTGAACACATTATTAGAATTAGTAATAACGAAACTGTGTTTCTTAATATATTTTTAAATTATTTCCAGGTGCGGCATAAATCAACCCAAAAAGTTTATGCGATGAAACTACTAAGTAAATTTGAAATGGTAAGTAGAATTACTTCAAACATTTAAAATAGTTCTAATTATTTATAAAAACATTAACTTTAGTTAAATTTGTTTATGTTGTTCTTTCTGTAAGAGAAATCTATTAGGAAGGGATATAGTTATTGATTGAATATAAAATGTAAAGGCAGTCATGTTAATAAATGTGGATTATAGCTTCAAAACAATTTTATTGTTTTATATAAGAATATCCAAAGTTGAAAACTGATCTGTACAAATATCACCAGGCTGATATTGATACTTTAAGAAATTTCAACTATAAATCAATACTTTGAGGTAATGAAAGTGAACTAAGTTTCAGTGTGAATATTCTAGATTACTCTACATAGTTTTATAATATAAACAACTTGTTATGGAATAATAAACTGGTAGATTATTGGCATTATATACATTCTACAGAATTTTGATTGACTTATTTAGTTTTTCTCTTTAATCACGACCATAAGGACAATTTTAATTTATGTTGATGTATACTCTGTTTATGGTGAAATATAACAGGCTTGTCTTGACGGGCTTCACTTTGGCTCTACGATCCGCCATAGTGGAAACAATAAAGATGAGCTTGCAACATTTCATGCCAAATAAAGAGTACAAACACGAATTTTGACAATGTACCCACATGAAAAGGGGTATTCTATAAATCCGCCAAGCAAACTTTCAATGTGAATAAACTTTTAACCAACCGCAGCGCCAACCAATAATGCCAATGGTGTGGTTAGAAAGCCTAATCTAATTTGTACACGTTTCCTAATTGACAGGCAAGTCTATTCAAGATTTACTGATAGCTTTTAATTTGTTTGATACTCACATCCATTAATGTAAGAATACAATTAAATTATAACAAACACTCGTTTCATTAGTCGAATGATCTAAGGCATCACACTCAAAGTAGACTAGACTGCCGATGACAGGGAGAACTGTGTTCATATCCCAGTCAGGTGCACCAAGGGTGGTTTTCCCTCAATGGTTTTTCACTTACTACCCGCCTCGGTGGCGTAGTTGGCTAACACGCTTGTCGCATTGAGCTCGACTGCTGAGGACGGGAAGATCGAGGTTCGAATCTCGGTCGGGTGAACTGGGGGCGGTTTTTCCTTAATGGTTTTCCACTCTCCCTCCACGCAAATGCGGGTTCACTTCCTCTAATTCAACCTTCCCAATTCCTAATCCATTAGAGTAATTAGTACTTAAAGCGTATAACCCGAACGGGTAGCAAGACTCGGTGCTAAATATTATTATTATTTTTCACTTACTCTATATAAAAATGCTGGTACACTTCCTCTAAATTCAACCTTCCTCATCCCTAACATGTTAGTGTAATTATATACGCGTCCAAAACAAATATGCGGTAAGACACAATGACAACAAAAAACCTATCACTATGACCAGTATGCCTGGTCTAGTGGCATGCACTCCTGACTCTGACATATAAGGCTAAGGTTCATTTCTGACTGGGTACATTGCGAAGGGATATTTCTTAAAGAATATCTTGACGTAATTTCTCATGTTTCTTGATATACTCATCATGGGGCCTTAATTTAGTCAGTTTAATATGTGGATAAAACAAACTGGTAGTTGGACATGAGAGAGAGACAAAAAACTGTCATGGTAAATGTTTACCGTAAACAGGTATTTTCAGATGATATTCTGAGTAAATATGGGAAAATGACACCAGGGCAGGGATTTGAACTCTGATTGTCCAGCTGTATGCACTGACTGCTCTATCATCTGAGTCAGTTTGAGGTTTATATTGTATGTCTAACTACCCGTTCTGGTTATACGTGTATGTACAAATAACACTAGTGGTTGTATGAAGGCTATATTTAGAGGAAATGTACCCACATTTGTGTGGAGGGAGGGGGTAAAACCACCTTCATTACACCTGACCAAGACTCGAACCCCAATCTCTCTGGCAGTCTAGTCTATTGTGATAGTAGTTCCTAGACTATGCAGTCACTGAAGCGAGCTATAGCTATTTGATTTACTTTTATTTAATTCTATAAATAGCAGAACAATTAGAAACAAATTGATTTGCCATATTTTGAGAAAGAAAATATATTTATTGTGCTATAATTATGTTCCTTCTGAAAATCTAAACATTTAGTAGATATAAACCATTTAATCAAAACATTAGATACAATTCTAAAAAGTTTGTTTTGCACACTATATTTAAATTTTGGCGAAATTCTTAATTTGATAGATTTTTGTTATACATATGAGGCATACCTTAAATATAAATCTTGTAGGTGACCTGGCGGTCTAGGGGGTAAGGTGTCAGACTTCTGTGCTGGCAGCCGGGGTTCAATCCCCGGTCCCAGCACAGATTTATCTGATTACCAAACCCTTCCTTCACCTCTGACAAGACATCTTGTGAATGTGGGGAATGCCAGGCCGCCACCGTGGTTCGGATTCCACGTTAAACTGTAGGTCCTCCATTTCATCTCACAATCACCCTACCATTACACATTAGCGTAAGTGCGTATAACCCGAACGGGTAGTAAGACGCGGTGCTGCTAATAATAATAATAATAATAATAAAATATAAACCTTTTCTTTACCTTAAATTGTTGAAAGACCCATAGTAAATTTCAATCAGTAATCTTAGCTCACAATCATTACCCTCAACTGTTTCCAGCTTGTGGCCGAGTCAGTTTAGTAAAAGGCCTCCATCTTCCTCTATTTTTCCACTATTCCTCTGTCTTTATTTGCTTCTATTCACTAATCTTAAACAATTATTTATAAAGTTATCGTCTCCGTCACACCTAAGAGCTTCCAACCACGCTTGTTAACATCTTGCTGTGACATCTGGATGGAAAGTAATATGGCCCATCGTTCCCAACCTCTCCTAAGGTGCTAATACAATCTAGTAGGAGTTCATAAACGCCAGAGAACAAACAGGGGAGGAGGAAATTACAAATAACAATACAATGTGTATGGTGTTGTGTTGTGTACCTAGCTCCATTTTGCACTACTATACCAGTTACCTTTCGTTTCTCAGGCATTAGGTCCTTAAAAACTAACCAAAATAGGTTTTAGGTGGGAGGAGGGGGGGCTTTTAAATTATGTTTATAAGTATAGCTTCAGTATACTCCCAATTAACTGCGGGTGGATTACCCGCTTTGCGGGATTTACTGATGTAGTCAGTAAATCCCTAGGTAAGAGATAATGGACAGAGAGACAAAATGTTTATACAAGGGGAACTGCACTGGAATGGATTCATAACCTGCTCAGTTATCTGGCTCAGGATAATGACACCCTCCTATCTGACAAGCTGATGTCACAGGAATTACATAACGGGAGAAGGAAAAAGGAAGAAGCTGCAATTTAGCAGAAGAATAATACAAACATTTTAAGGAATGTGTCCATTTTGAATACAATATAAATTGAGTTAAAGTGTGTTTTTTTTATTTGAGGGTGTGAAATATAATGATCTGTTCATAAAACCAATCATGATAGGTGAGTACTAGTTTGAATTGAATGCACTACAATATCTTGTTTTACTAAATTTTTGAGTTATTCGTGGCACTTGTCCCGCGGATAAACTGGAGTTAACTGTATATAGCAATATCTCAATTATGCAACTCCTTTAAATAAAGAAGCTATGATACACATCCAAAAACTACCCTGGGCTAAAATTAGACCCCTTATTTATATTTTAGCTATAATATTGATAAGTTCGATAAATAACTATATTTTAATCTCCTTACAACTATGGCTTATTATATATAATTGCTTCATTTAATTTCATTTTGAAGTAAACTAACAAACTGTCCACAATTGTAAAATTAGGAATTACATCAACAAACATTTAAATCATGTACCTTCTCAGCAACATATTAATTAGTTCTTAAAAACAGCTCATACTCTTATTTCCCCCAGACATGTTATTTTATCCCTTTCCTCCCAAGTGTTTGGTTTTTAAAAGGAATCTCTCGGACTGGTACTCTGTTCTGAAAGGTCGTTCTTCTTACCAAAATCCTACTACATAGTGTAATATGGTTGCGAAAAGACATTCAGAATGGACTTCGTACAAAGATAATTGTAAAGTTGAATATGTTATTAGTGAGAATGTTCAAACCAGTTTTATTTTGCAGTTTGAAGTGGTGTGATTATATTCTGCATATAATTTCAGATCAAGCGCTCTGACTCAGCATTTTTCTGGGAAGAACGTGACATCATGGCTCATGCCAACTCTGACTGGATAGTCCAGCTTCACTTTGCCTTTCAGGACACCAAATACCTCTATATGGTCATGGACTACATGCCAGGTACTTTTAGCTTTAATTCCTCTCTGGATCTAGTTCAACACACCGAGGGGACTAGTACTATTCGACACACAAACATTGCATCTCGTGGCTAAGCGCTGCAATCGCTCTATACTATGAAAAGTGAAGGGATGCGAGGAGCGTTCTAGTACAGTCGGTACCAAATGGCAAACGGGACATAAGTCCTTCTCTAAGAAGAGTTGGCTTAGAACACTTTACATACCTTGTATTTAAAGTTGATTAGGTATCCGTAATTTTTTTCAAAAAAGGAAAAACATTTTACAGAAAACTACTGAGGGTCCCAAACTATCAAACTTACCCGCGCCCCTCGGTAAGCAGACCGGAGTGTACACGCCAAAACGTCAAGATAACGACTGATGATGTGTATCATTGGTCTCCCCCTTCAGTAGTTGACATTATATCCTCATGCAATGTTTACTGTATTAGTAGTAGCTAGGAGGAATATCCTTGTCTGCTTTACTTTGGTTCGAAGGTCTGCGGTTCAAGCCTCACAAGAGTGCATAAATATTATTGACATGCTCTTGTTAGAGGCTTATCTTACACCTCCGGCTCATATATTGGGAAAGTCATGGTTATGTTCTTTCTATGATTTAAAACCAGTGTTGGCACAACTCATTCCAATCTCACTCTTGAGTGTAGTCTCAGACAGGGTTGCCACAGGTGGGTATAACAAAACACCGACTGGGTTTTATTGGTTTGAACACACTTTTAAAAAACATTGCTTATAATAGATTAAAAAATACCTTGAGCTGCTCTTAAAATAAACTATCGGTAATGTACTCAATATATAATTTATTATTTAGTGTCCAATCTTTTGAGTGTAACTGAAACGGGACGGGGGGAAAAAAAAATTAGCACCGTGTCTCAGCACACAATCAGGTGTACGCATACGTACTACTTACTATAATGTATTAGGATGAGGAAGGTTGAATTTAGAGTAAGTATATCTGAGTCAACATAAAACAGTAAAAATATATTTAAAAAATATTTGGCTTCAAGATTATTTATTACAATTTGATTCGGCTTAGCCTCAAATTAACGAACAAGTAGGTACTCATCAGCTCTATAATTGTTCTTAGTTTAAAATTTAAGTTTTTTTACTAGTACCTACATTCAAGAACAATGATTGATTTTGTGGTGTATGATAAGAGAACTAGAAGTTTAGTGAAGAAATACTAGGGCTGTGAGTGGAGCTGAATGTGGAATTAATCACTTCCTAGTGATCTTGGTGGTTGAATTGGGTAGGAATTTTGTGAGGTTACTTCCTCTTTGCGAAATAGTTTTCCACAAGTCGGGACTGCCGGCCCACTTCTCATGTCACCATAACAACAGTCTTGGCGACAGTCACACCAGGATAACAGCTGCCACCCACTTCATCCTCGGCCAGCACCTGTGAGGAATAGGCTGAGAAACACGAGAGTGAGGAATATGGTCTACCATCTGGGAAATTAAGGGAAAACTGAAACTAGCCGGGAATTTGAAGTGGTCGGGAAAAAATGGGAATAAGTCAGGATCCTGGTAATTTACAACAAAAAATCTGGGAAAATATGTTGTTTTTATCAAAATATGAAATATAATAATAATTAAATCAGTAAATTACAATATGGTTTAAAATGTCTTTTTTTTGTAGCTGTGTTAATATATTTTATAATTTCTAGTAAACTATGTTAATACAAATAAAAAAATATATTTTTATTCAAATATTGAAACTTCATAAAAAGGATTAATGTATAAAAGGGGGGTAGAAGGGTGTACATTGGGGATATGATTAGAAAGAGGATGAAAGGCATAGAAACTCCCGAAGTAAATAGTTATATTGTTGGTGGGTGTCGGGACATCCGGCCAGATGAGTACTAGAACTTATAGTACATACTAAGTATTCATAGTTTTTTGTCATCATCAACAAAAATGATGAGCATATGTCTTGACAGTGCAGACTTGAATTAATTTGGAAAATTCTTTATTTGTAAGACTTTTGAGTAAAACCTTTGTCTCTTGCCTAAGTTATTTCTCGTGAGATACAACGGGATGATCATTTATCTGAAATAATTTATAAATTTTAGGATAAGTGTTAAATTAATGGTCTGTCCTCCGGTTGTTGGGCTGGTCATAGCTCTATTAAAACAAATCATACTCAAAATATGAGATAAAACAATTCAATCTTGACTATAAGTGTTTATTTTCTCGTATATATTTTTAGGGATTTCGGGAATTACTTTTTATTTTGGGATGGGAATGGGAAAATTTACGCCTTAGAATAATTTTAGATTCAAAATATATTGATTTCTTAACTAATACGGTAAGACTTGTAAAAGGTATAATATTATTAAAACCTGCTTTGGTGGCCGCATGGTCTAAGGCATCACTGTCGCAATAGACTGCCAATAACAGGGAGATAGATTTCAGTTCGATCCTGGCCAGCTGTAAATAGTTTCCCACTATCCACACAAATGTGGGTACACCTGCTGTAAATTCACTCGCTCCTAGCACACTAAGAGTCATTAGTACAAAGGTGTATAATCGGAATGGGTACTAAGATGTAGTACTAAAAACATTGCTAAAGGTAATAAAAATCGTAAGAAAAAAGAGATGTACGAATGGAATTTTTTTATTAAATCAAATAACAAAATTTTGAATCAATATCAAATAGCCCTAGTACAAATCAAATAATATTTGACACCTCTTGATTGTGCTATAAGTATGAAACTGAATCGTATCATATAGGTTTGACACCCCTTATACTCTACTACCTGTCTGGCTCACCAACAACAGAAATGGTTGATAGTAGAATATATCTTTGTTCTTCTCTAAATCTTTGAAGCTCTTCCACTTGCTGAACCTAACAAGTAACTGTTGATAGTCACACCTCCCAACGTATTTATCTCTCTACAACTGAGCCCCATCTCGGCCACAAAGTTTGATAGAGAACATGAAGAGTTGGGAGTAACTGCTAGAACACAAGTGTGCACCCTTTGTTTGGCTTCCTGCAGCACGTTTCAGAAAGGGTCACTCCTGCCCAATCGATGGAAACCGACTCGACCTTTTCCCGGAGGGTTCGGGATCCCCTTCACCCCTAAATATAATATATTATATTGCTCATCTGGGCTACATCACCTGGAACCCAGTTTGGGGAAAGAGACAGTATTAATGTACCGTTGCCCAGGGGACACTTGAATGTACTTATTGTACATCCTTCCTATGGAGGCTCTATTCATGTCCCGATGGGCTGAGGTGATGCTGATAGTGGGTATGAGGGTGTGGAACCACTGGAAGCTCTTAAACCTAACTTAAGCCTAATTAATCAAACACTGGGGATCGTTGGGGTAATTCCCCTTCCAGGGAAAATACCCAAGATACCAGCCGGGAATTGAACCCGGCACCCCTAGACTCGTAGCCAGGTACTCTAACCACTACGCCACAGGACCGCTTCTTTTTTGTATAAAGAGAAAGTATCGTAGTTTTGGAAATTTTAGACCTCAAAATTATGATGAATTTTTATGTTTATGTGCACATGAATTCAAAATAATGAATTTTACATGATAATTACAAGAACTATTCTGTTTATCTTTGATCACAGTTCTAAAACTGTTTGATGAACTTGGTCCAAACTTGATATATATATTGGGACTTTATTTCTGTTTGACCTTAGCTTTTAAATTAGAGGTAGTTTAACTGACGATTGATTCTTTTTTCTTTTTGAATTACAAATTTTGCTAAAATGGTTTAAATGTTTTTGCTTAAAATGGATATCTGGGGAGTGTTTGACATGACTTTATACTTGTTTTATGTGAAAAAATATACTACCTTATTACTAATGATGATTTTTTTAAATTGAAATTTTTAAAAAAGACATCTTGGTTGAGTTTTTTTTACAATACAGTTTAACTCCGCTAAATCGAACCTATGCAGAATGAAATTCCAGATAATCCGAACACTCTTTTCGGAAAAAAAAAATTAATTCAAACGAAATATATTTTATTGGTTAAGAAGCTCAAAATGGAAAGAGAATAATTGTAAGAAACACTAATATCTGATTATAAATGTTAAATATTTACATATTGTAGTCAACAAATGTGTTTTCTTGTAACAAAAAATAATCACAATACATATGATGTTTTCTACATCAGTTTAATGAATGAAAATTTGATTAAACTCATTCGACTAATTTAAAATTTGTGAAAATACTCGATCCGAATTTTCGCTTATCCAACAAGCTCTGATCCCAAATAGTTCAGATTAATAAGGTTATACTATACTCATATTTTTTCTAAGTTACATTGTTTTTTCTTGAAAAAGAAAATATTACAGTAATTTACTGAAAAATGATGTGTGAAATTTTTAAATTGATCTCTGGTGTCCATTCTACTTAATAAATAATAACTTACATTATTTTCTCTAAGAAAACCCTATTTAAAGGCAGTTTACTTATGACAAATTTTAGAAAAGTTGAAATCTTTTGAAAATAGTTCTGAAGATTTAGCTTAAAATGAATGTTTTTCATCCTAAATAAGTATATATTTTTTATATTTACAAA
Organism: Timema shepardi; assembly: GCA_902151425.1. Lineage (NCBI taxonomy): Eukaryota > Metazoa > Arthropoda > Insecta > Phasmatodea > Timematidae > Timema > Timema shepardi. Next base: position 24,825 of record CABFVX010004876.1, read on the forward strand.
TTTAAAATAATATAATGGCAGTTAACAAATAAACGATTTTTGAAATTATTTGTTTATTGTGAGCAACAAGATGATGTGTTTGTTTTTGGGGACAAAACTTACTTAAGGGTAGACTACATAAATCCAGTTTTTTTGAAAATTTTGTTCCAATACAAGAACGTTTCTGCGATATTCGTACCATTTATTTTAAGATTGCCTAATATAGAATATTATTAAGAATTCGAGGGGCTAGTATAGAGTTGAAAGACTAATTCCGATAAATAAGTTATGTTATTATTTTTTTAAATATAGGTAATGTGCTTTTTTAAATATTTAGAAAATTCAAAAAATTGTTATTAAATAAGACCATTTGTTCATCTAAAATACCAAATGTAAGACTTTGATTTTCAGTAAAGTGTTTTTATAACTCACTCATTTGTATTTTTAAGGTGGAGATCTAGTAAATTTGATGTCCAACTATGATGTGCCTGAAAAATGGGCCAAATTCTATTGTGCTGAAGTAGTGTTGGCCTTGGATGCCATTCATTCAATGGGATTTGTACATAGGTGAGTAACTTTCATCAATAAATAGAATAGATGGTATAGTTTTTGTGTAAATAATATAAATGGAAATGAAGTTTGTGAGGAGCAGGTTAGCTGTCACACGGGGAAACACGATTAGGAATGAAGTTATACGGGGAAGAGCTGTGGTACAGGGAGTACATGAGAGAGTAGAGGAAGCAAGACTGAGATGGTATGGACATGTAATGAGGATGGAAAAAGAGAGGCTACCAATTAAAATGTTGGAAATGAAGTATGTAGGAAAAAGACCGCAAGGGAGACCAAGAAATAGATGGTAAGAGCAGATAACAGAAAGTGTTAAAGTGAGAGGAGATGAATAGAAGGAATTAAAGGAGGAAAAATGGACAATGGTGAAAGGATAGAGGAAGATGGAGGCACTATACTAAACTTACCCGGTAACAAGCTGGAAACAGTTGATGATGAATATGAAGAACTTTGATGCTGTCTTTAACTCTGAAAAGTGACAAATTAATGTTTGAAAAACATTATTTATATTTCAGTATTAAATTACAATACTTTTTTTATTTTTTTATAAATAGAAAGAGATAGAAAACATATGTTTATGTTGGAGATCTGATATAGTTAAATAATAAATTTGACAAGAAATGTAGATGAATAAATTAAATATATGTTTACTCTAATGATAGTATTTCAACTGACTTTGCAGTAGAAAAACAAGAAGGCGGAAAAGATTGAGGTATTCATTTATTAACGGTCGAGAGTTGTAGGAATAAACAATAAAGCCAAGTCACAAATAGACAAACTACACATTCTTGGTAAAAGGTAATGGCAAGACTGACACATTCTTGAAGAACAAGTGAGTAGGATATACAAACTATGGTCCATTCAAGACTTTATAATCATTATTTGATATTAATAATTGATATAATATTCATTACATTATGATTATTATTAGAGATGGGTTGAATTCCCTATTTTATAAATTTGAATCTCGAATCCATATCTACGGTTTACCTTTGAATTCCGAATTTGAATCTGAATCTTGGTAAATATTTATAAATATAAAACAATACAAATAGTGACTAAATGTTAACATTCTTTCATATAAACATTTAATTATAACATTCATACATTCAGTTAAGTGTTAAATTACTGATCTGGGGTCTGGTTGTTAAGTTCATCCTATCATAATTATTATCGGTCTTGAACCACCAATAAGAATTACTAAAGCTCTAAAACAAATTCCACTTGAAAATGGAAAAAATGTATGTTTTAAGGATTAGAGTCTCAAATCTGAAATTATCTCGAATATCCTTAGGGATTAAAGGGATTCGAGGCTCTCATCCTTAACTATTATATCTAATGATCATTTTCTCTTACTCAAAAATATAATAACAAATTGATGACATTGATACCTAAAATGCTCATCTAGTTTTCGAATTTTTTTAAATTCAATTTTGGTTTAACTCCTTTTTTTTATATCCACCTAACAGGTCCTAATAGTTTTCCTACCATAATTTAATTGATAGAAACTAGAAAATTAATTTTAGAGATAGATCAAATTAGTTTTTTCTTATATTTGAATTTTATACCTTTAAATCTCATATTCATATATGAAATCTAGTTCAATAAGATTTTTTTAAATAAAAAAATACACTTATGCATCAGACTTTACTTACCTTTTTATAAAATCAATGCTGAGATTATGTCCTAATTTATAAAATGAATAGATTGTTTGTCTTGTCATGAGCATTGCGCCATATCTAACACAAGTAGAGGTCTGATATTTTTTAAATTGATTAGCACCTGTGTACACATTTGCACCTTGAAGCTGGACTTTTAAATCCTTGCGTAGCTTTTTTAAAACGTATTGAAAACTGGGTCAGAGGAGCGAAAATGAAGAGATTTCTTTTCTGTATGTTTGAAGCAAATAAAAACTTTGCCTCAGGTAACCACACAATTAATTTTGCAGTTACCCTGGGAAACGTCAGGCACGCCCGCTAGTTTTTTTTGTAATAGTATTATTATTTATTTCCTATTATAATTGTGTTGAAGTGGAAATGATGACGTAAAAAATATTTTAATTCTTTTTTATTTTGTATCTTTTTAGAGATGTAAAGCCTGACAACATGTTGCTAGATAATCATGGCCATCTAAAGCTCGCAGATTTTGGAACATGTATGAGAATGGACTCGGTATGTTTTGACAACTTTTTAGTATATCTTAAAATAAAATAAATTTTTTGTCAAACACCAATAATCGTACTCTTATCAATATATCATATATTTAGGCGGGATCAATCCAGATCAACCAACTGTGACTCATCTGGTTGAGCTGATGATTGATGAGGATATTGTATTGTCTCTGTTGCTTATTTAACTGTGCTTTAACTAACTTTAACTAAACAGTAACACCACTGTTTTAAGGATTAGAGTCTCACATCTGAAATTATCTCGAATATCCCTAGGGATTAAAGGGATTCGAGGTTCCCATCCTTAACTATTATATCTAGTGATAATTTTCCTTTCTACTGTTGGCAGGAAACAGTGGTGGTGTTACTGCTTAGTCGGGAAAATAACGTTGTGGAAAGGAATTGAAAATATACTAAGTACTGCATTCTAGCATTGCTGATAATTTACTTTCTTGGTTTTTAAAACTTTTTTATAAATTTGAAAAATGACACCTGGGTACACGAATTGAACCCAGAACCCTTGGCTTATTGCTCTACCTGAGAGCTGCCCAGGATTCGTCTCATGCTCGAGATCATTCTTCACTCATACTTAGAGTAATTTCTCTTGTCCAGGTGTCATGTTTCAATTTACCAATATAATACATCCCTGACCTGACATGTTAGCTCAGTCGATAGCATGTCTTTCTAATGAGTTAAGAGTCCCGGGGGTTTGATTCCTGGCATGACTGAAAAATTTATCATTGGTGAAATGTGGGTTTACCCTTTAACCGATGAATTAACGGCCGAGGACTGGATTTTGTGGCTGTCCTAGTCTTATGTTAGAGTATAAGACATATGAAACTAGGATAAAGCAGGCAAACCGTTAGTGGAAAATATATGACTTGAAAAAAAAACGCCTCAGGCCGAAACTGTAATGGATGTAAAAAGTGTAAATTTATTCAGTCAATGTTGTATTATTGGAATAAATATTTGTATATTTGTGTAAATATTTTTATTATTTATGGAAAAGGGATGTCATCCTGTCATTAGGTAAATATGGTATTCATTAATATACATCTGCTTGATGGTTTTGGAATCTTAATTTTTAACGTAGCTGTGTAATATTTTTAGGCAGTGTGGGAGTGTCCTCTTTTAATTTGAATTAATTGGTGGTTATGGTTGAAGCTATGTAGATTATTTTGTGAGAATTGAAATACAAAAAACACTTTGTTACTAGTAGAAGAGGTCAGCTATATTTGTTAAATACTTTAGGACACTTTTTCTTGATTGAAAGTGTGGACACTGGACAAGCACAGGTATAACAAAAGAACAGTGATATCGATGGTGGATGCTATGTGCACAGAATATTCAATACAATTAGGGTTTGTTTATGAAACTTTGTACACAATAACAGACATGGCCAAAGCTTGCTATTATAAGACCATTTTTTACCAGCACTTGTTATACCCTTAAACACTTTCACCCACAAATAAACCTTTTGCCTTTACTGCTTTCCTTCCCCCAGCTCAACACTTTGTGGTTAAGGGTTTGTGAAGCTTGACAAATTATATTAACTGAAACATAAATGTATGAAACCTAAGCTTTTAACAGAACTGTTCTTGCGATTAGGGTTTATAAGAGTACGATATTATTAGTAAAAGATGGCTACAATATTGGGATTCAAGTCCCAGCTGGGTGCATTGAGAGTGATTTTTACTAAAGGCTTTTCCATTCTCCCTCCTCTAAATTCAACATTCCTCATACCTAACACATGACCATAATGAGTTTACATATGTGCAGGATGGCCTTGTGCGTTCCGACACTGCAGTTGGTACCCCTGATTACATCTCTCCTGAAGTGCTTCAGTCCCAAGGAGGTGAAGGTGTATATGGTCGAGAATGTGACTGGTGGAGTGTGGGTGTGTTCCTCTACGAAATGCTTGTTGGAGACACGCCCTTCTATGCGGACAGCCTCGTGGGGACTTACAGCAAAATAATGGATCATCGCAACTCTTTGCATTTCCCCAACGATATCCAGATCAGTCACAACGCAAAGTCCCTGATTTGTGGTTTTCTGACAGACAGGTATGTGGACATTGGATCTACATTGGCCTTGTATTGTGTCTATTGATGAATGGCTCATTGTTTACTCTTCTCTCCACTTGTTTTTATGGGTTTGTGAAGTGAGTTTAGGAGAGAGGAGAGAGGGGAGAGTATGAGTCTTAGATAAAAAAGAAACAGGAAAGGAAGCCCTTCGTAGGGCTGTTAGAACACAACTAGCTTAGTGCAAGATTGTATCAAGTACAACAGCTCAATGCAATTACTACTATGTACACTCCGTCGAGATTGAAAGGTAGCAACTTCTAATTCAATGAGCCCGCGAGGTATGATACTCCTCCACACATAACTGTAGGATAGTTTGCCTAGCTACGCCCAACAACTAAATTAGATAAGGCCTTAAGTCATTAAATTATTTCTTGACTGTTGGGAAGGAGTGATGGGGGAGGGCTTATGTCTTTTAGCGATGTCAGAATGGTTTGATTTAATAAATTAATTTTACTTTATCGTTCTGATAATGATACAATCAATAACTAATATTTACATAATAAGTTAATTAATTATGTTTGCTCTAATTAACATACGGGCTGGTATTTTTTTAGCTATTAAAAGTTTAACCACGTCAAACGTTATTTGGGCACTGTTACCCACATTGATTGGTTTTACATGGTAACATAAAGCAAATCTCACCTTTTCCAGAGTCTTCATTACTGTTTATAGACAATTATAAATTTATTAATGATTAATTATTATATTCCACACATGTAACGTAAATAACATATTAACTCTAAAAGATTTTACTTTATTTGTAAAAAGCTGAGTTTAAAAAAAATCTGTAATTTAAGGGTCCCAATTTTAATTTAAATTATTTTATATCATTTCCAGGTGGACAAAAAATAAATATTGTTAAAATCTCATCCATTGGACATATTTTAGTTATAAAAGTGAATTTATTTGTTTCTTCAAAGTTATTATGACTGTATATCTTTGTGGGAGCGTAGTTCAATTCCATACTTTATTTAATGTTAGCACGGCGGCTATAATATAACTACATGTAAAATGTTTTAATAATTATCACTTTGATTAAGTAAAGGTGTGGTTTATTAAGTTTGGCGTTGATTATTATCATTTTATAATACATTTAAAGTATAATGTTAACTGTGATTATTTTAGTCAAATATGTTTTTTTACTAAATCAATTCTGGAAATCCAAATAATAAAACTGGCCATGTCGTAGGCAAGTAATAATACAATATCAGAGTGAGGAGGTTTAAATGATAATGGAAAAGAATGGATAAATATTGTTTTGTTTTACTAGCTTAAAAACACTTTACATAATATCTCTGCTTTTTTAAGGTTTGGAATATAAATATATTTAGGTAAAAATATATTATAGTTCTGTTCTATATTTAAGAATATCTGTCTA
>CABFVX010004876.1:35843-58473 GCA_902151425.1 Timema shepardi
TGACGTGGTTAAACTTTTAATAGCTAAAAAAAATACCAGCCCGTATGTTAATTAGAGCAAACATAATTAATTAACTTATTATGTAAATATTAGTTATTGATTGTATCATTATCAGAACAATAAAGTAAAATTAATTTATTAAATCAAACCATTCTGGCATCGCTAAAAGACATAACCCCTCCCCCATCACTCCTTCCCAACAGTCAAGAAATAATTTAACGACTTAAGGCCTTCTCTAATTTAGGTGTTGGGCGTAGCTAGGCAAACTATCCTACAGTTATGTGTGGAGGAATATCATACCTCATGGGCTCAGTGAATTAGAAGTTGCTACCTTTCAATCTCGACGGAGTTTACATCCTAATAACCATTAGAGTGTAACTTCACTCTCTGTTAGGAGGTCGGTATCAAGTGAATAACTACACTCCAGATTGACTGGGATTTAATGAGGTTGCTTACACTAACATTTTAATTAAATCTGCACATCCAAACTTATATTCATGTATGTTTATTAAAACTATCAATAGGATTTAAATGAATCAAAGTATATCTAAAAACTAATCCTATAATTTATTAATTATTAGTATGGCTTGATTTTTTAATGATTTAAGTCCAATTGATTTTAGATTTTAAAATATTACTTTTATCTAAACAATTTATTTTAATAACCCTATAATACCTTTTTCTTTACATGATTATGCTTAAAAATGATATATTTATCAAACCCAAGCTCGACTCGACACTCGGGATCTTCATGAGACGCTCGCTCGAGATTGATTCTAATGAAAAAACTAGTGTTTGCAGAACCCTAACTCTTACATCAGATCATAAATGTACGGCTGCTCATTATTTATTGATCAATTGCTATAAAATAACACTAATGATATGGGCTAGTAGAATATGTTTGTATTTTATAAATGGTCCTTACTATGGAAATTGTACCAGTAGTGAATGTTTGACTGTTATCTCTACAGCTTTGCCAAGCTTGTTTAAGAGATGATGTTGTATTTGTTCCACAGGGTCAACTCTTCCATTCTTTGTGTCTCCCTTTGGCTGTATTTTGTATATATTTATGTTATTCTGTAAACTCTCAGTGCACATATCCGACTGAGTGGTTTCATAAGGCACAATAAAGTTGAATTAAATATACTCTTTTAGTTATATCTTCCACACCTGCTTATTCAAAACTTTCTATTTCAGAACAAAAAGATTGGGGAGAAATGGCGTTGAAGAAATAAAGTCTCATTCATTTTTTCAAAATGATCAATGGACGTTTGACAACCTGCGAGATTGTGAGTATAAAAAGGGATTTAATGCTTATTTTATAAAAGTGAAGTAGTTTCTAATAAAATATGTTTTAAATATGATTTATAAAATTAGCATTACACTGGTGTTTTATTGGTTTTGATTAACGGCTCAGTACAGGCATGTGGAAAGATTTTTCTTTTGATCAAAGATCAGCCATCTTGTTTCATATAGACTGAATCATAAAATCTAATACATTCAATGCACTTTATAATACATCTTATTTTAGTGAATTTGAAACATACATTTTCCCAATAATATATATTAAATAGGGATGGGCCGATTCTGATAACCGATCCGCGTTATTGGCACAATCAGCCAAGGATAGTCGGTTTTTTACTATGCAAATATTTCACGCCAGTAATTCAAAGTTTATAGGTATATTTTAAATTTTCAAGAGATGAAAATATAATTCATAGTTCAAACAAGAATATTTAAATACGGTATTTTGCATGTAAACCAAAATTCTTTATGTTAGTTTTATTTATGAAAGAATAATAAACAATTAAAGAACAAAGAGCACATGCTCGCGCCACTCGAGATATAGACCGGAACTACCAAAGCTTTGGTGACGTCATCACTGAAGTGACTTCACAAATCTAAAAGTGGAATAGTTACTAAACCCGTGTTTGCTGTTACAGGCCTAGTTAAGAGAATGTTCATTTATTATACACAACACCCCCTCTCAAACACGTGTTAACTTTATTAATGTCTATCACGCCAAGTCCTTGTATGCACTGATGATGGCTTGGTCCGAACAGTCCTTTCGTGAGCACATCAGCTACCATCTTGTTTGTTGGAATGTATTTCACATTGATTTCGCCTCGTTCAAAAACTTCACGCACATAGTGATGCCGAATGTCAATGTGTTTGGTACGAGAGTGGTACACAGGATTATGCATGAGCTTTTCTGCTCCTTGATTGTCACAATAAACAAGAGTTGGTATTGCATTAACACTCAAGAACCCGATTTCTTTTAACAGGTTTCGTAAGTAAACTGTCTCTTTTGCTGCTTCCGTAAGAGCCATGTACTCTGCTTCAGTGCTTGAAAGAGCCACGGTGGATTGTTTTCTCGCCTCCCATGTCACGGCAGAGCCTGCCACTTGAAAGGCGTAGCCTGTGTATGATCTTCTGTCATCAAGGGCTCCTCCCCAATCTGCATCCACGTATCCAATCAGTTCAGCGCCAGATCTCTTGTAGACTAGTCCATGGTTGCTCGTACCTTTCAAGTATCGTAAGACGCGCTTCGCCGCAACCCAGTGTCCTTTTCCGGGGTTTAGGTTGTACTGGCTCAAAGAGCTCACCGCATACGCAATGTCTGGTCGTGTAGATACTGCGAGGTACATCAGAGAACCGATGAGTTGCTGGTACGGAACTTCGCTCATTTCCTCTGCCTCCTCCTTCGTAGATGGCTCCATGGCTTTGGATAATTTGCTGTTTCCATCTAATGGGGTATTTACCGGTTTGCAGTCTTGCATTCCGAACTTTTTGAGAACATCTTCTATGTACGATTTCTGTGACATAGTGACCAACTTTGAATTTTCATCTTGTTTGAATTCAATTCCAAGACAGTAGTGCAGCTTTCCTAAGTCTTTCATTTGGAAGTTTTGAGACAAATCGTCTCTCAATCTTGTGTAGGCTTCTTTACTGTTTGTAGCTATGATCAAATCATCTACATAAACAACCACGATAAGAGTCACACAACCATCATTCATGTGGTACACACACTTGTCACAATCTAATTGTTTGAGTCCAAAAATTTCTAGTCTCTCGTGCAACTTTTTGAACCACTGTCGGCCCGACTGCTTTAGGCCATATATGGACTTTTCGAGTGAACAAACCAGACGCTCCATTCCAGGGGTAATGAAACCGTCCGCCTGTTCCATATAGATCTGTTCGTCAAGATCTCCATTTATGTAGGCCATTACAACATCAAGCTGATACAAAGTAAGGCCTAACTCAGCTGCTAGGGCAGCAACTAGTCTTATTGAGCTAAGTCTCGCAACAGGTGAAAATGTTTCATGGAAATCAATCCCTGGGCGTTGGTTATAGCCCTTCGCTACCAACCGAGCTTTCCGGCGTTCGACATTACCGTCTGGCCCATACTTTGTTCTGAGTACCCACCGACAACCAATGACAGCTTTATCTTTTGGGCGTGGTTTCAATGTCCAGGCCTTGCTGTGTGTCAGAGCGTTGAACTCAGCTTCCATCGATTTCTGCCACTCAGCTGCATAAGGTCCTTCTAAGGCTTCTTGTACAGATGGATTTACTGCCTCTTCATACATCAAGCTCGCACTTTCAGGTTTTGGCGTAACCAGATTAAAATGTTTTGCTGGTCGTCCCGGCTTTCCTGTTTTAATCAATTTAGGTCGACCAGGCCCCCTCTTATTCTCAATCACTGTGCAGTCTTTGCTTAAATTTTCTGATTTGAGGTAATTCTCATTGACTTCAATAGGCCTATCAGGATCAATGAGATCACTTTCTTGAACTTTATCTACATGTCCATCAGCATTAGAAATAGGGTCTTTCACACTGTTATCAACATATAAGTAAGAAGGTTCAAAGTTCGCACACTCCTTTTGTTCATCCGAAACTTTGACAGTTTCAAAATTTTCCAAAAATTTTACATCTCGGCTTCTCAATATTTTTTGTTTTTCTGGGTCCCAAATTCGATACGCTTTCGATTCAGTAGAGTAACCCACAAAAATACCTGCCTTGGATCTTGGGTCAAACTTTCCTTTATTTGGGGCCTTATTCAGCATATATGCCTTGCAACCAAACGTCTTGAAATGTCCTATTTTTGGTTTTAGCCCGAACCAAATTTCATAAGGGGTTTGTTCTTCCAGCTGTTTTGATGGACATCTGTTTCTGATGTAAGCAGCTGTGGCAATCGCTTCGGCCCAAAAACTTGTTGGTAAGCCAGACTCCAACAGCATACATCTTGCCATCCCCACCAGCGTGAGATTCATGCGTTCAGCTTTGCCGTTCTGTTCTGGAGTTTCTGCTACGGTATGTTCTCTTCTTATCCCTGCGATGCGCATTTCTTCTGTGAACTCTTTTCCGCAGTACTCCAGGCCATTGTCTGTCCGCAAAGTTTTGATTTTCTTTTCGTGACGGTTTTCCGCTAATGCTTTGAATGTTTCAAAAGCCTTTTTCACGTCACTTTTATGTTTTAGAAAATGAACTTCTACCCAGTTAGATTTATCATCGATAAACGTTGCAAAATAAGAAGCACCACCATGAGATTTCACTCTCATTGGGCCACAAACATCTGAGTGCACTAATTCAAGTAATTTTTCACTCTTCGACTCAGACCTTTTTGGAAAAGGCGTAGCAACTTGCTTTCCTAAGATACAGGTTTCACATGTTGAAAATGTTTCTGATTTCTTAAAATCCATACCGCTAACCATGTCTTTCTGAACGAGTTTCTGCAAGTCATACGCATTTAAATGTCCATATCTTCTGTGCCACTTTTCAAGTTCACTAAGATTGCCTGCCTTACTCACGTTAGCTACATGTGTCGAACTCTCACTTTGCATGTAAGGTTCGATAAAATACAAATTTCCACGTTTACGAGCAGTTAACAACACTTCACCATTTTCGACAATTTCAGCATCATTTGCATTAAAACACACGCTTCGCCCTTTTTCAACAGTTTTTGAAATTGAAAATAAATTTGTCTTAAGTGTGGGTACAAAAAGAGTGTTTTCTAACCTCACTTTTACAAATTGGCCCTTTTTATTTGAAACATTCATTACTGCAGTTCCAATGCCTTCAATGTCAGTTGTTCTGTCATCCGCTAACCTAACCTTCTGACTTATGGTTGGCGTGAGTTCCAAAAAACTATTCTTGTCGCGGCACATGTGTGTTGTTGCTCCACTGTCAACACACCACACGTCATCTCTTCTCGTTAACTTCGCACAGAGAGTGCTCACTGAAGATGATGTCAATGTCACGATCTCTTCTGCTGCTGCATGGGTTTGCTCTGATGCCATCGAAACTTGCTTTTCATTCGCCATTTTTGTCCAGCAATCGGCTGCCTTGTGTCCCAATTTTTTACAATAGTTACACTTATATAACCGTTTTGATGCTTTAAAATTCCTATTTTGATTTTGCACACCACTTTGACCTTGGATCTGAAAAACTTTATTATTTTGATTTGTAGGTAGGCCTACACAGTTTTTATCTGGAGGTCTGTTTTTATTTAGACTTCGCCCTATGGAAGATTTTACATAGAAAGCGCCCGCACCATTTAAGTCTGCTTTCTTGTCCTGTCTTGCACTGAATTCTTCTAGAAGTTTTACTTTCAAAGACTCTGTGTCCGGTAGTTCATCTCTAGCTTCGATTGCACAACGAAAATTATCGTAGCTATCTGGCACACTGTATAATAACACGATGGTTAATAATTCTTCAGAAATGCGAATATCCATTTCATTGAGTTTGTCAACTGTGTTGAGAAAATTCGTGAGATGATCCGCCATGTTTTCTCCTTCTTGCATTTTTGTGAACAAGAGTTTTTTCAAAAGTGTAGCTTTTCTTGCAGGCCCTCTAGACTGGTAAACTAGTTCTAGTTTTTGCCAAACGTCTTGCGATGTTTCACAATGTCTTATGTGACAAAGTTCTGTAGGACTCACAGCTAAAATAATATCAGCTTTAGCTTTACGGTCAGCTTTGTCCCACGTGGCCGCGTGTCTAGCGGTATCAGCAATTGATTCCACGTCAGCACCTACAGCCGCTTTAGGCCTAGGATTGGTTCCATCAACGTATTCCCAGTGGTCGTTCTTAATTAAAATTGCTTCCATTTGTTGTCTCCATGTATCATAGTTTTCCTTTCCCAGCTTTTCTATATGCGTCGAAAATACGGACATCTTGAATGAATGGATGTGATTTCAGGCGGCACTAACGATATTACCGCCTTTCCACTGCCCTATCACGTTAACAAAACAAATAGTCAATGTTTATCTTCTTCCAAAACGTTAATACAGCGTCCTGAACCCATAACCTGTTAGTTTTATTTATGAAAGAATAATAAACAATTAAAGAACAAAGAGCACATGCTCGCCACTCGAGATATATACCGGAACTAACAAAGACGTTGCCAAGCCGCTTTGGTGACGTCATCAGAGAAGTGGCTTCACAAATCTAAAAGTGGAATAGTTACTAAACCCGTGTTTGCTGTTACAGGCCTAGTTAAGAGAATGTTCATTTATTATACACAACACTTTAATTCTGAGTTAGATATTTTATTTTATAATAAACAGCAAAACCAATATTCTAGGCAAAATCATTCAATTTTCTTTACCTTAAGGCTTATTTCAAATTATGAAATACTTGATAAATATATTAGAGATAAAGCTTTCCTCAAGTAACAAAGTTGAACACTATCAAAAACAATATTAGGTGGGCCAGTATGATTTTATTTGCTGTGAATCAATAAAAAATAAAAAATACATCATATAATGGCTATAAGTAGAGTAGTTCTAATTTAATACTGTTGGAGACACTAAGATGCACGATCCATCCACTGCACCAATCACGAAAGGCGCTGCAGTAGCGCCAGCATCAAGAGTTAGCCAATCACATTGCTTTCACTTAAACAGTTGATCTTTTTCCGTCAACAAACCGACTGCATTGTTTTGTGCTCACGCTAACCTTTTTGTGTTAGTTAGCTCACTAAGTGTATTTGTAGGTCATATGTTCGTCTTGGATGTTAATTTTGTGTACTCAACTTTAACCTTTGCTAACAAATACAAGTTTTATACCAACTTAATATGATATATTACCTATATCTTTAAGTACAAGCCGAGACCTGCATATGAGCACAGCAGTTCCCTATGTTTTCCATTGGCTGAATGAATTAAACTATATTTTATTTATGAAACCATAACTTTTTCACATAGCAAAAACAACAAATACATCCACGTTAACGTATCATTATTGTGCTATTGCGTGCTCTAGGGACTAGCTGCACAGAACCGCATTTAGTAATCATGTGCTTTTCTTTTCTTCATGGTGTGTGACTTGGATGCATGCCGATTACTGATTGCTCTAAGATCAGCTTGATCGATGAGTGCTCCACAAGATCATTTCTTCATTCATTCATGTTCAAGCATAATGTCAAAGTACCAATTTAATGCTGTTTTAAATAGTTGGGTAGCTATTTTGTCATTTAACTGAGAATCAATAATATAACAAACAGGAAAGACAAAACTTTCCACTGCATGGACATATTTTTATTTGTACTTCAATAAAAAAATACTTATAAATGCCATTTGTGGTATTTTTTCTCTTTTGTTCACCTGTTTTTGAAGCAATTCACGTGATCTGATATTCTGTCATTTCTTGATTTAATTTTCATTTAGCGGCCTAATTGATATTTGAATTTGTTATTTATGATTATGAATGTTCTTTTTCAATATTACGCGGCCAAAATTTTTTCTTATGTTTAGGGTGTCTTCATTTAAAAACAAACTAGGTGTAGTCTCCTTATATGTACAGTTTGTGCTCTTCCTTAATTTAGTTTTTGGTATTGGTATTTTAATATATTAATAATTATGTACAGTCTTGTTTATTATGACAGTGCACAAGGTCTAACAATAGAATTAAATATATCTAACCAGCTTTAATTTACTTTGATTTAACACACCTACTACTATCATGAAAAGTATAAAAGTGGCAAAATCAGATAACATTTGTTTTTGAGTATTGTTACTGTACACTTTTGTAATATTGCAAAAAAAATCAGCATCAGTTACTGACAATATCGGCATCTTCAATATCTGCAAAAGGGCTTATCGGCCCAACCTTAATATTAAATTATTAATACTGAATTCTTTTTTATTCAAAGCAAAGCGGAAATGAATGTATAGTGGAATATTCTCCAAGCCAAATCAAAGCTTGAAAATTTTTCTGATTTTGTTTTTTATATGTAGAGAAAAAATATAGTGTGTTCATACTTCATACCCTAAATTGGCTTATAATTAAGAGAGTTCTTAGATGATAATTTTTACTAGAGCTAGGGACTTACACACAGAAACACTTGTTAACTGTTTAGGGGTAACGACCATAACCGCAACTTATGCAATCCATATTAGATTTAAACTTGTGTAAAACTAACCTACCATAGCATAGTATTAAAAAAATATTACATTTATTATTATGAAAGAGAGTTAAATAAAAATAGAAGCACACATTAAATTTTTCACATTCATCAACAAATCAATTCAAAGATCAACAAAAACAAATGATAGAATACATAATATTCAAATATTAATCAAAACACTTTGATTTCGATGAATAGAGAACTTAATTAAAAGAGCCTATTCCAATTATATATAATAGAACATTTTATTATGAAATAGGTATTTAACAAAAAGGTTATAAACTGTTTTCAAAGTTTTCTTTGTGCCTTCTTGACTTAATTTGTAGCGATATCTTTCAGAAATTAAATTGTCATCATCATTAAGAATGTTTGGGGTGTGGTTTACAGTTTAAACGTTGAAGTTGAGAACACATGTTTGTATCTCTATATAATTTTGATTAATGTTACTTCTCAAATCATCAATAATTAAAATTGTGCCTCAGGAGGGAAAACAAACTTTATAAATTGGGGTTTATAAATGGAAGAAGGTAGAGGAAAGGTGGATAGAAACATATAAAAGGAACAAACACAATATGGCCTACTATAATCAAAAGAACACAGTTTACACTTTATATTGCTGCCACTGGACAAAGAGGTAATGGCTGCCTCTTGAAGAAACCTGATCACAAACACCCAATCCCCCGACCTAGGTTTCATTCCATCGGAACTCATCAGGAGAAAGTGTGAAACATGCAACGCAACTTCCTAAAAGAGGAAACCAAAAAACACAAAAGGGAGAAAAAGTGAGTGTGTAAAGAATGATAGGACACTTAGAAAGGACATGTAAGAGGAATAACATAAGTAACAAACACAAGAAATGGACATAGGAAGCAAATATTTATCTCTATAATGAGCTTAGTGACTCGCCTGTCTAGTCTGGTGTGCTGGCGAGACAAACATTTTCATGTTTTAGTTTTAGGGTTGATATAACTGGACACACATTTAAGGTTTATAAATATAGTATAAAAATGACACCTGAATATTTGAACCAAATTTGGGGCCTTTGGCTTAGTGCACCACTAATCTTTCAATGGTTCGTCCTGTGTTCAGGGTAATTCTCACTCCAAACTTAAGGCAGAGTCTTTGAGAGACATATAGATTCATCAGCTACTTGAACTATTAGGGAAATACAGCCATCATTGGCTCTAGGTTGGTGTTGGTGCTACCATCCATACAATATTTATTTGAAATAATTGTGCATGTTGCCAACCCTATACCTCTTCCTGAGCACGGGGTGATTCTTAGATGGCTCAGGAGTGGATCATTGGTGTGCAAATCCAGGGTTCTCTGGTTCGATTCCCATATCCAGGTATCATTTTTCAAACATATTTAGTTTAATTTGAAGGTGTGACCCAGTACATACATGACCATCTGTTCTATATCAGGTGTGCCTCCTGTAGTGGCTGAACTCTCCAGTGATGATGACACCAGTAACTTTGATGATCTGTTCTATATCAGGATGTGTCTGTGTAGGTGTGCCTCCTGTAGTGCCTGAACTCTCCAGTGATGATGACACCAGTAACTTTGACCATCTGTTCTATATCAGGATGTGTCTGTGTAGGTGTGCCTCCTGTAGTGCCTGAACTCTCCAGTGATGATGACACCAGTAACTTTGACCATCTGTTCTATATCAGGATGTGTCTGTGTAGGTGTGCCTCCTGTAGTGCCTGAACTCTCCAGTGATGATGACACCAGTAACTTTGAACCATCTGGTCTATATCAGGATGTGTCTGTGTAGGTGTGCCTCCTGTAGTGCCTGAACTCTCCAGTGATGATGACACCATTAACTTTGATGATCTGTTCTATATCAGGATATGTCTGTGTAGGTGTGCCTCCTGTAGTGCCTGAACTCTCCAGTGATGATGACACCAGTAACTTTGATGATCTTGATAAGGATGAAACTCCCGAGGAAAACTTCACCACACCGAAAGCATTTGCTGGCAATCATTTACCTTTTATAGGATTCACATACTCGAGAGATTACCAGTGAGTTATTTCATATCACTTACTCATATGTTTTCATTTCCTTCCTCTACTAGAATTTGTTACAAACCTCACATCAAGTTCATCTAGTAAAAGTTCTGACAAAGGAAAATTGCAATAAAACCTTACTTTAAAATATACTCACTTGGCGATTGTGTGGTCTAAGCCTTTACCCTCACAGTCGACTGGCTTGAGGATGACGAGAAGCTCAGTGTTCGAATACCAGTCATGTCTAGGGGAGGGGGGGTGGTTATCCACTCCACCTCCACACACATGTGGGTACACTTTCTATATATTCAACCTTCCACATCAGTACGTAGGCACATGACCCAAACAGGTAGTAAGAAAACTAATGTTATGATGTTTGTTTTTTCTTGCCTAACTATTTTAATCTGAAGTTTAGGCTTCTTTTGGGTGGAGGTAAGTGTTTTGGTAGTGAGAATAACAAGTTAAATATAACTGTATACTACCTTTTATTGTTACAGATTGTTGTCTTGTAGATTGCCTGGCCAGCAACCCAATGATGTGGTAAGTTATTCTTGTACTCTAATACAAAGCTATACATAGATTTTGAACAAGTGTGAACAATAGAATTTATTGATTTATATGGGCTTTATTTTAATTTTTTTAAATAGAGTGTTAGCATAATTGTGGTTGTTGAAAATTTGCAAAATTATTTATATTAATACAACAGAAATGGCTAAACTTTCTTTTATTTTTACATTATTTGATTAATTTTTTAACCTGGGACCCATAATATATAATTTAAGAATCCTATAATTTATATTGTAGTAATAAATTACATTTTGATTATTATTTATTTTTACTTGCACTACAAAACTGAACTGTTTTTCCTTGAGTAATCTTAATTTGTTCCAGTTCCTTTTACATATTTTATATTTTAATCCTTAACTTGAATAAGAGTTTTTTCTCTAGCTGAAAATATTGAAATGTTTGTCTCAAGATGACTTATTATCAAGTAAATGACTTCAAAGCGGAGAATCATAAAACAGAAATTGAGTTGTTCAAAGCCCATAGTAATTAGAATGTCGTAAGCTATTTACAAAAAGTAAAATGAAATGTTCTTAGTAAATCTTCAACAAGAAAAAATAGCTGACAGCAGAAAAGGGCCATTAGTGAGACAAAAAACATACATTAAAGGAATGCACCCTACTGATTAAAGTGTTATATATCAGACACCTTAGCTCAGTCACTAGCATGTCTGTCTACTGAGCTGAGGGTCCCGGGCTCAATTTCCGACATGGTTGAAAAATGTATCATTGATGAACATATGGGTTTACCCTTTCAGTTTGATAAATTAACGGCCGGGACTGGTTGGTGTACCTGTGCTAGCTTTAAGTTGGATTATAAGTCATATGAAGAAGCTATGAGAGGCCTAGCAAGCCAGTAATGGAAATATATTGCTTGAATAAAAAACTGACACAGGCTGGAAACTGTAATGGATGTACAATTTGGTTATATCTTTATATTCTTTTTCTTTTAATTGTATTGTAACCAATTCTTCCAGTATTAACTCTTCCTAATATATTATCTAATTATTTCTTGATAATTAGTACCTGTACTGGTGATAATACAGTCTAAGGCATCAGGCATAGAATGACTAGATCGCCGGTGACTGGAAGGTCAGGGTTTGGATTTGGTTAGATGCACTTATTCTTGCATATCATCCTCCTTAACATTCAGCTGTTGAACAAGTTGTCTGTTAGAATCATGGCTATGGAGTTTGAGTCGGCAGCAGTTTTGGGTGGAGTCTTTAGTTGAAAAAAACTGCCTGACTGTCTCCAGCTCGAGAATAAAAACTTAAAGTATTATAACAATATGTGGATAAATATATAATTTTAATTTTATTACATTTTTTATTATTAATATTTATAATTTATATCTTAGATGGACAAATTTATTTAAATATAAATTCACAATGTCAAAGAAGATTTCCATGAAGTAATTTTTATTTGAGCAATTCAATATAGTAAATTTGTCATGATATGCATTAGCCACTTCTGAAGGAGCTGGACAGTAGGAAAATAGAGGAGTTAGAGTCGACTCCACAGCTCTGGTTAAAAATGTAAGAACTAAAAAATAATTAGTGTCTTAAACTAATATTAATTTGGCTTTCCTTTTTTTTTCCATATCTCAATTTTGTGGAAATTTGGAATGCCCAGGTGGATATGGTGAGTGTAATACTTCTTCTCAGGTTTTGCATTCATTTTACTGGACTAGATCACTCAGTTATTATTTTCCAATACTAAACAAGAATGTGCACATTAGCAAAAGAGAATCTGTGTATTTAATTATGTTGGGATGTAGAGAGGTCAAATATAAACTCCAAGGTGTGAGCCCTCTGTGCCGACCGAGTGGTCGCCACCAATAGCAATAATAGTGCCAACATTTGCGGATACAGGGTGTCATGTTTTGGCACAATAAGCCATCTGGCCATTAATATCAGTTTTCTAAACCAGAGCTGCTACATATTTATCCAAGTATCTCCTCATTTGTCCTTACGAGGTTGAGTTTGACCTCGTTCCAGACCTACTGCTTCACAGATAAATTTAGGAAGCACCGGGGATCAAACTCTGCACCTCTGGATATGTAGCCAGGAACTCTGACTACTAGACTAGACAAAAGAGGCGGTCAAAAAGTGTACACTACTTTGTAAATTGAGGGCTGAAACAAAGACAATTTTTGAATGATTTTAGGCAACCAATTTTGAGTGAGCTTTAGAAATGCTTTTGGTTCAAGTTGATACAATGATAGTCCTCTTTTAGCAAATATTTATATGTATATATTATGAGTGATGTGTGAAATTTTGATAATGTCAAGATTAGCTGGGAGATGTCAACATTATCAAAGTGTAGTAATAAAGTCATAAACAGAAATTAATTAATATAATTTTTTACCTAATCGGGATAATCTTGACACTAGCCAGCAAGACTTTGATAACATTGAATATTATTTGTAAAATTAAGCACATTTCAATGTACATATTTTGAAACATTATTTCGATCTAAAACATGAAAATTTAATGCCATTATTTTCTGGATAAACTTTGGAAAAAAAAGCTATCATCTCTTACTTAACATTATACACGTATTTTGGATAATGTCGACATTGCCTAGATAATATTGACTATTATCAAAGTTCAGACTTTACATTATCTGCTATTATTATTTACAACACTCAAAATAGGCAGGATACAAGTGGTACTAGAAGCTCACTATCAAGAAAGAAGGCTAGCATATTATCTTTTGCAAACACCCCTTTTCTTATCCATAAAATAGTGCAGAATTTTATTCCAATTAATTTTGGTTTAAAATAGGAGGGATAGCCGATGAACTTGTTATTTATACGGAGGACATATAAATACATTTTAGGAAAGAATCTTGTCAGCCACCTACTTTGATTGTGCGAACAACATAATTACTTATGTGATAGACATTTTTTCATAAAATATAAATTTGAAATTAGTATTTAAGTTAAAAAATATTCATGCTAAAAATAAATTAGACTTTAGATCAATATAAATTTTAACATTCTAACAAATGTGGTAATTATTAGGGCTTTGTGAGTACTCTGATTTCTAACTTCAAGCTGAGCTCATCATAAAGCTCAGGCTCAAGATCCAAAGTTTTGTAAGCTTGTCATTTTCAAGCTTCCTTCTGATGTTCATACAAATCAATTTAGTACAGGCTATTTTATTTAGATGATATAGGCAGTTTCCCTTATAAATCATTCGGTAACATAACATATTGTTAAAATTAATATCAAATTTCACATTGATAATGTAATAGAGCTTTAAAACTAATTCCGACCTATGAATTTATAATAATGGAAATTGAGAAAAATAAAAAGGAAAAATAAACTAAAAAGTGTAAATTTAATGAAGAAACCTCACCTAGTTATTATTATTATTATTAGCACCGCGTCTTACTACCCGTTCGGGTTATACGCACTTACGCTAATGTGTAATGGTAGGGTGATTGTGAGATGAAATGAAGGACCTACAGCTTAACGTGGAATCCGAACCACGGTGGAGGCCTGGCATTCCCACATTCACAAGATGTCTTGTCAGAGGTGAAGGAAGGGTTTGGTAAACTCACCTAGTTAAAGAAAATAGAAAAATGTGGCAAGAGTCCAATTCACAAAGGTGACATCTTCCTTTGTGCATTGGATTCTTGTTACATTTTCCCCCTTTCCCTAAGTGGGCTCCCTTCATTAAATTAACACTTATTAGCTTATTTTTCCTTTCTCTTTATTTTTTATCAATTTCTATTATTATAAAATTATTTCGCCATTGGGCCAACAAATTTTTAAACATTTCTAACAGTAAACCAATTCATTATTTTTGTCCATTTTGAATAAAATTATCCTTTATTGAAGTTACATTGCCATGCAAGGCAATGAAATAAAAATAGCTAAATAGATCACTAAATAAGTCAATGTTCATTATTTTTACTAGTTTTACAGCTACTATTTCTAAAATTATAATTTCAGTTAAATAACACATTTAAGAATGAGCATACAAATTGATTGTTTTCAAACTTGAGATATTTAAAACTGGTATTGATTCATTCAACTACCAAACTGTCATTAGTAATATTTAGTTTTGAATTATGTTGGATAAGCTGTTTAAAATCAGTGTTGACTGTCATTGCAATAAATATTTTACCAAACTTAGCACATTTAAATAAAAAAAGCATTTAATATATCATATTGTCTACTAGAATTATTATTTTAACAATCTTATTTTTCATTTTGAAGTATGAACATCAACTTTTATAAGCATTAAAATTAGAGTGAAACAAATTTCATAGTAAGATAATTTCAAGTGAGAGCTCATATTAGGCTTACGCGCAATTGCGCATATAGAAGAGGAATTGGAGCAGAAGAAGTGCGTGCGTGATTATTACATTAAGGATTAATAAACGAAATATTAAACATTTTAGTTTCTAAAGGCTTATGATTCTAATGTTTTCTGGGTAATTAAAGCTACAGAGGCTTATTTTAGGGAAATATTAGCTCATTAAAACGTCAATTTATGAACTTTTTTCCCTTATTGTAAGTGTAATTTTAATGTCCTTAGACACATGAGTGTTGAAACCATTTTAACTTTATGCTATATTTTTATTTGAGTGGTGTTCTTATTTTTAAATCATGTTTTTTTTATAATGTTATAATATAAAAACTATTTTTAAAATAAACAAATATATATTTTTAATGTTTTAAAATTATGAATATACTCTCTTAATATGGGAGCTGTATGAAATACTGTACTTAGGCTTGGCTTAAAATATAAAACCCAAGCTTGCAGACCCATAGCATTTAAAGTCATTAACTTATCTTAAATGCTGGTTAAGATAACTTTAAATAAAATCATCTAATTCCTGTATTTCTTAATTATTTGAATCAATTCATTTTTAAATAAAAGTATCTACCTTTTGTTTATTGAAAAAAATAGTTGGTTAAAAGGTTCTTTGTATCACAATTACTAAATTACCACTCTCCACGTCGCATTTTCTTGTTCTCTTTCAAAACAAATGCTAGTTGAGTACTTCTTTCATATGACACTTTTTATAAAATATATTATGACACTCATAAAACTACGCTAACATTAATGCCACTGGTTTTTGATAGTGATTTATATCGAACTTGATTTAATTACTTTAGTTAAGTAACAAAATTAGTTTTGAAGGAGATAAATACTGTCGCCACTTAAACCTATAAGGGTGCAAAGTTTAGACAAGAGCCATTAGTTTCATCAAAAGTTCTAGATAAAAAAAAACTACAGTGGATTCTCGATTACCAGGATTACATAGATACTTTAAAAACATTGTCAATCCATTTTAATAGTACACTTAATCTCCCTTATGTCACAAATTAACACTTTTTTTAGCACATTACATATGTTGTGAATGTTTATTATATTCTACACCAAATCACAAATTTCTTTTGAAATACAGTATATCATATTTATTCCATTAAATTTATAACTGAATTATATTTTTATAACTATTCTTATTATTATGTTCCTTACTAAACTATTGGAGTTTTTTAATAACACTTTCTCAACACAAAGATTTGTTTAGAAAAATATTTGGCCTGCAGGGACATACACCCCCTGACCAACTACAACCCCCACGGCACCCTCATTCACCAAATTTAAAGTGTATTGTTTATGACACCAACCCATAAGATCGACAGCGACTCTTCAGAAATATGTAATTTCTTTTAAGTCTAGTTCACATTTAGCAGAAATCAAATTACCTCATAAATAGTCAGTAGAGATTGTTTTGATCTATGATGAACTATTAAATATAGTCAAAAATATAATTCTTGTTTTGTTCATTAAATAAATTTTTACTCGCATTCACAATGTTAATATTTAACTCTCTAGAACAATACTAGAGATCATATTTGGATGATTTTCAGAGCATAAATAACCACATTGGGATAAAGGGCGGAGCTTCAGCACATCATGTAAGTCAACTGGAGAATGAATTGGAGCGAGAAAAGCGTCTTGTGGAAGCGTTGGAAACAAAACAAAAGACTCACCTGAACCAACTTGAGTCTGTGGCAAGGCGGGAGACTGAACTAAGAGAGGAGATCAACAACTTGGAGAAGACACTCACCATCCTCAAACATGACCTCAAAGAAGTAATTATATATCACTATTTTCTGCACCTCCCATTTTTTTCTTTGTCTCCCTTCTGGTCATTTTCTTATAAATTTCATTGCTCTCATTCTCTTTGGTATTCTTTTCTTTTCCAGTCTCATTGTATGCCCATAACATCTCATTCTTGCTTCCCCTACTATCTCATGTACTCCAACATCCTCATTACATTACCATACCATCTCATTCTTGCTTCCTCTACTATCTCATGTACTCCAACATACCTCATTACATGTCCATACCATCTCATTCTTGCTTCCTCTACTATCTTATGTACTCCCTGTACTCTTACTCTTTCCCCAATAACTTCATTCCTAATTTTGTTTATCCTTGTGACAGCTAACATGCTCTTCACAAAATTAATTTCCATTTCCTCCACTTTCCTTGTCTCTCTTACATTCAATATCTAGTTTACATGTAACTAATAAATTAAATAAATGTATAATATCATTCAGACTTAATGCAAATAGAGTTTTATAGTAATCATTTGTACAATTGAGCTCTTTACAATATTATAAAAATGACAAGGGCGCATATGTGGTCTTGCTAGCATTTATTTCAGATTTATTATAATGACCCGCCTCGGTGGCGTATTTGGCTAACGTGCTAGTCGTGTTGAGCTCAACTGCTGAGGACGGGCATATCGAAGTTCGAATCTCGGTCGGGTGAACTGGGGGGGGTGGGTGGGGTTCCTAAATGGTTTTCCACTCTCCCTCCACGCAAATGCGGGTTTACTTCCTCTAATTCAACCTTCCTAATTCCTAATCCATTAGCGTAATTAGTACTTAAAGCGTATAACCCGAATGGGTAGTAAGACGCGGCACTAAATAATAACAATATTAATATTATAATGCTTTGTTTATAACTTTAAGCTAGATAAATACTTTTTCTTGAATATTGAGTAATGCAATTAATATTTTTTAATAATAAATTTTCATTGCATAGTTAATATAATATATTTCTTGAGTTATGAACAATGTAATTAATATTTTTATACGTAAACTTTCATTACATATTTGATATATTTGTGTCATCTTAAAAATTCACAAAAATAAAAATGAAAAATTCATTTTAATTTTCAACTAACTAACAAAATTGTAATATTTATTTAGTAATAGTTTGATGTTTTTATAGAGCCAAAGAAAGTCGGAAAATGAGATTGAAGTACGACGTAAAGCAGAAACCATACTACAAGATGTGAAAAGGAAGTTGGAAGAAGAGCAAAACAAGAGAACAAGGGAAATGAACAACAATCAACACGTAAATGACAAGATCAACTTGTTAGAAAAACAGGTTGGTTTGGTAATTGACGTCTAATTGTTCCACAATATATAGTATATAGTAAAAGTTAAGACCTAGATATTATCTTAATAATTAATGATTAATGAATGTATGGGTTTAAATTGGCTGATAAATATAAGTATAGTATATTGTGTATAATTGATATTATGATTAATCTTTACAGGATGTTAGCATACTTGGTATTACATATTTACATTACAACATGTACAGTAATACGAGTCAAATAGGATGAGCTAATAACATGACATACTACACTATTGATTGACAATTATTTAAAAAATGGAACTACAAGTCAAACAATTATAATAGTAACAATTAGTTTACTAAAGTAGTTCAAATATAATGTGTAAGTATGAGTCAAGTGGAAATGAACCAATAGAAGGATACTACGATACACTAAGATTGACTAATTATTTGGAGTGATAGTAAAAATCGACAACATATAACATAATGAGCTAGTTTTAAAAGGAGATTAAAATGTAGAACAATATAGAACAAGTTAAAATATGTTACATAAAATTGATGTGTAGTTTTAATTGAAATCTGGTATTGTTCAAGAAATTTTCAGAATGTTAACTTTAGTTTTTAACGGTTATCTAAGTCTTATCTGGTGCATTTGTCCATGTACTTTTTTCGGTGTTCCAGTATTGCTGTTAATCACTGGAACGTTATTTGGTCGACTTGTTTCGGTGCTAAAACCAACGCACTATATTCATGGAAGTCGTTTGAGTGATGACACACACTGTGTTGTTACAAACTTAAGATGTTGAATCTTCACTCCTTACAAAAGATCCATCAAGAATGATTTAATGTTTTAAATCTAAATTTGCAGAACTTCTAAAAAACTCAAACCACCAACCAAAACCAATTGAGCAATGTATGAAACCCCTACACTATTCTCACAAAGGAACAAAATTAAACACAGCCGAAAACTTTTACATCCAAGCAGCCATCCTCCATAAAAAAAAACTCCTCAATGAACAATTATTTTCATCCAACCAAATCTTTATTAAGACTTTCAGGTTATGTGGTATAGAGCACTAGGCTAAATCATGGTTTAAATTAGGAGGGATAGCCAGCACACTTAGCTAGGTGATACTGGAGTAGAAATTGTTTAGATATAACACTAAAAAACACACAAACACAATTTTAAGGACAAGCTATCTGTGACAGTGAAAGCTTGTCCTTAAAAATGTGTTTGTGTTTTTTAGTGTTTGTATCTAAACAATTTCTACTCCAGTATCACCTAGGTAAGTGTGCTGGCTATCCCTCCTAATTCAAACCATATTAATACTTTCAAAAATTTACCCAAGAACATTAAAATCTTTTAAACCGCATCTGTCCTTCTCTACCTTCCAGCATAGAAAAAGGTCCGTTCGAGCCAGATTCGAGAAGATTAGAACCATATTCTCCTCCTCATTCCTATCCATATATCTTTCCAACCGATTACAGTTTCGCAGTAAAAATTTGTTTACATCACTTCACACCTAAGATATGCTTACCTCGGGATTTCAACTGCACTTCCTATTAGGTTTCCAGCACTGCAAGTTCCATTTCACCTGATTCTACGATCAACCACACTTAGACAGTCAACATTTATAGTTCGTTACAACATGTTGGGGTTCTGCACATAACAACCTAAGTTTATTTGTTGGAATATTGCTGCTTTACCTTTATTCTGGGTTTTTGACTTTGATTCCTTAGCTCTCTTATTTTACTTAAATATATGTTCTGTTTGTAATCTATATTATTTCCTCAGTTTTTAATTTCAATTTTCAGTTCCATGATTATGATACGCCATTCACAATACCGAAACATGTCGGGTTAATGGCGTTCCGGTAAACTCCAGTTCATATCGGAAAACTGGAAGGAGTACAGGGATAAAAAAAAACACAGATAAGACTTAGATAATATTAAAAACTCAAAACCAACTTTTATGTAAATTACTTGGTCACTAAAACATTTTAAACTAACCAACTCTTCATATATGGTGTAATATATTCTAACTTGGTATTTAACACTGTCTTTTATTTAACTTTTTTAAACGGTTTGTATTGTTAAGATGTTTTGACTTTGAACTCCACTGTGAATGCTTGTCAGTTCATAGTTGTTATGTCGTGGTGTTATTTTAATGTATTTGACTTATCCCAACTACGCTACCAATGTAAACAGATATTACCAAATTATGCCAACTTCTTATAAGGGTAAATTATAATGTATTTATACACAATATTTTAAAGGTTAACTAACCAATTTAATTCATACTTGCATTTATTAAATTACAATAATTTCTCAAATTTAATAACGTATACAATGGTGAATCATAGGTTATTACTAGCTTTGCCATTTTTATTAAAATCATTCTTATAAAAATAGAAAGCAAGTTTAATAGAAACACAAATTAATAAAGATATAAGGGAGGATGGTCAGATCAACAAAGTGGATCCCAGTAATGCTTGGGATAAATTAGGCCTTTATTCTAGCAAATTAAAACAATTAAACATTAGCACAGAATAAAAGTAGGATTATAACTATCATGTCATCTTACTAGGAAAAATCAAATATGAATTTTTGTTGGCTTGTTATACACACATGTAACTTAATGTGATCTCTTAGTTAAACATGTATTTGTTTGCAACTACAGTTAACAGACATGCAAGAAAAGCTAAAGGGTGAGGCAGAAGGGGCATCTCGGTTAAGGAAACAAATTGCCGAACTGACAATAGCCAAGTCGTCAAGTGAACAAATTCAGGTTGAACTTCAAGGAAGATTGGCAACATTGCAGTCCCAGAGAGATGTTTTGCAGCAGGAGGTGGCAACACTTCAGGGACATTTGTCTCAGGAGAGAAGTTCTCGCACTCATGCCTCAGATCTTCAGCAAGAATTGGAAGGTAGGAACTTACAATTAATCTGCCTCGGTGGCGAAGTTATTTAACTCACCAGTTTCGTGTTGAGCTCGACTGCCAAAGACGGGGGAGATCGAGTTATGAATGTCTCCTGGGTAAACTGGGAGAGTTTTTTCCTAAATGGTTTTCCACTCTCCCTCCAAGCAAATGCAGGTTCCCTTCCTCTAAATTCAACCTTCGGAATTCCCAACCCATTTGGGTAATTATAGTGTAATTAGTACCTAAGCGTATGACCCGAATAGGTAGTAGGACGGGATGCTAAAATAAAAAATAAAAATTTTCAGTAGCATAAGTATATTTGGTATACATGTGTAAGGGAGAAATGGAGTACATGAATTAGATAGCGAACGATGTTGGCAGAAGAGGGTATAAAGATGTAAAAAAATTGGCCCAAGGAAGGGAAAAGAGATCTGCAGCAAACCATTCGCCAGATTGATCACCAATGATGATGACACCTATATAGATGACAGGGGTGAATCAGTTATTAAATTAATTTGAGATGCTATAGCCTTTATTTAGGACCGATCTAGGTTTGTTTAATCTCGCAGTGTATTGGGCAGTTAATGGACTGTAATTGGAAAGTTTGTTGGTAGTTTTATTGGTAGATACACTGAAACTTCATGAGACATGTATTCTCATACTTTTACATACTGTAGTACATTAAAATGGCTCTCAAAAAGCATTTGAAATTAACCGTAGTATTTTTGGATTCATAGTATATGTTCAAAATGAAATGAAATTAAATATATTCTCAAAATTTACTACTTGACCTTTTAAATCTGACTTATGGTCAATTTTGTTAATTTAAATGTGATTTAACACATTAGCCAAAAGAGAAGAAAGTCGTATGCAAGCCATGGGCGTGGAATTTCTCCGCACCATGATGGAAAAGAAGAGAGATAAAATGCAAACACAGACTAAAATGAAAGAACCTTATTGCAAGAAAAATTGCCAGAACAAGGATGAAATGGTTCAGGGATGTAAAGAGAATGGAGATTGGAAGAGTGGCGAGGAAGTGGATGGGGGAGATAGTTGGGAGAAGACCGAGAAGAAGATGGATAGACAAATTGTACCTGGATTGCTGGAATATTAGGCTGATAATGATGATGATAACAATAAGCATTCCAATAGTAAAAACAAAGTTTCCTCGGCCTATTAAGTTTATTTCCTCAACCAAAGAACATTTGTAAAAGATGTGTTTGATCTAGATACTAGAACAGTCTGAGCGTGCGCATGGGGTGGCGAGCTCTGTAAACTGGAGCGCTAGAGTCGGCGTCAGCTCAGTCTGGGCTGACCCGATGCTAGAGG